>PVJA010022939.1:17836-33716 GCA_004027025.1 Myocastor coypus
TTTTCTTGTTTCAGAACCTTTGCTTGTTTATTCACTCATTTTCATGGCCTGCTCAGCCCACCCCGAGGGCAGGCCCGGCGCAGCATTTGGTGCCGGGGATTGAACCGCGGTCCCTGAAGCCGCCCAAGCTTTCCCAAGCAGGTGCTTTAGACCACTGAGCCATCCCACTGGGCCCAGCTCTTGTGTTTTATGATGACGAGATATCTCCAGTGTAATACTTGAGTTTTATTTTTAGGTAGTCTTTTGTTTCTATTCCCAATCATTTTTATATTTCATTCATTCATTCATTCATTCATTCATTCATTTTTCCGTATTTAGGACAGGATGTACAGGGTCTACCGAGTCTTACTATGTAGATCAGAGTCACAGTCATTCTCCTGTTTTCAGCCTCCCAAGCGCTGGAATTACATGCACATGCCAGCACATCTAGTCTCAATCACTGTCTCGGCATGCCGCATGAGGGCAGCTAGCACCACATACCAGGTCTTTTATTTTTTAATTTTTAAAAATCATTTATTTATTTGGTACAAGGTCTTGCCACGCAGCTCAGACTCATAGCATCCTCCTGTCTCAGTCTCTCCAGCTCTGGGATTACAGGCATGCAGCAGCACTCCTGGCATCAGTTTTAGAGCTAAAACAATGTGCCTAGGATTCTGGGGCCAACTTCGCATGCAGTACTGCGGATAGAACCCGGGTCCTTGTGCTTATCAGGCAGACACTTAGACCACCAAGCTATTTCCCTGTCTCCGTTACATTTCTATTTCCTTTCCCTCTATTTACTTCTTGGCTTATCTGTAGCAGGTGCAATATGGCAATTTACATATTAGACTTTTGATTACCTTAAATTTGCAGATGAAACTGTTTATCTGAGAAGCTAAAGATTTGTTGAATAAGTAGATCCACAACAGCAATACTGCACTGACTGCTGGGATTATGAGCTAAAAAAAGATACTGAAAGAAGACTGTTGGTTATTTAATACAGGCTCTTCTCTTGAAAAATACACTATCCTGCTTAAATAAAGTAAAACTATGCAGCTTTCATTAAAATATAACAACATCATTCAACATGAACTAAGCCATAGGTCACGTCAGTCTGGGATTCTGTTATGTAGTCTCAGAGAGCAAGTCTACAGCTCTACATTATCTTCCAAGTCTGAATTCCCATGGACCATGACATTTGAGGGCTGCCTTTGTACCCGGTATTTATTTGGCAAGTGAGCTGTGTAGTGATTAGTGAGCCGTGGTAGGATGTTACATACTCATTGCTAAAGTGATCAAGTCTCTTTCCTATACTCAGTCGCTTAACCCTTCCTTTTCAACTTGCCCAAGTTAAGCCCAGATGATCCCCATTTTCATTGACTAGCATGCTCATTTGCCTGAAGGTCAATTTTGCCTTCTGCACGATTCGCATGAGGGCCAGGGAGATAGCTCAGGGGCACAAGTGGCCTGCCTGGCAAGTGTAAGGTCCTGAGTTCAATGCCCAGTTCACCCATCCCCCCCCCAAAAAAAATATTCACGTGAATTTTCTCTCATCTGTTGCACTTGGGATGACAAATCACTAATCTGGCCCAAAGGACTGAGGGATAGGAAGGCTGGAAGACAGAGAGGGAAAAGAAGGAAGAAGAAAAGAAGAAATCAGGGGAAGGCTTGAAGGAAAGAAAAGAGGGAGAGTGATTTCTGTACCCTAAGACTTACTGGGACCTAAAATGCTTATCACCAAGAACCTAAAGCATGACACTATCACGCCAACTCTGGTGTCTTCCACCAAGAGAAAACGTCATACTATCCATACACAAAGTCACACTTCAGATAGATTGTATAGGACAATTGAATAGTAAAGAAAAAACTCTTCAAAAGTCTTATTTTATGGCAGGATTTTGGTGTGAAACATTCTCACCATCTTTCAGTGTATTTGTATAACCCTGATAATATCATTATTCATCTCCAGAAAAAAGAAAATGCTACTACATTCTTGAGAGGAAAAATAATTCTGAATGATAAAATAGTCAAACAGGGCTTGATAACAATTTATTTCTGACCTTTTAATGCCTTCTGTTCTTAATGATTTCCTGTCATTTCTGTGTAGTCCAGACACGAAGCTCAGTCTCAGAGGTGCTTAGTTTTATGTTGCCACGTAACGTTCAACTTCCATTTTCAGCACAGGAAGGTAAATCAGTAATTGTCATTGTGGCTTCTCCAGGCTTGTTAGTCACCCAAATGGGATTAGGACATTGATTTGGAGGGTATTTTAGGCAACGTTTCCTTTAATTTTGACATAATCGTGGAAATATCTCAGGATTGCAGAAACTTTATCATCCTTCAAGTTAGCCTCAACTCTTTCTTCGCTTAGATTTTTGGTTCACTACCTTGGACTTTTTTCCTCCCCCTTATGTGGCAAGAATTAAGAAAAAGAAGAAAAAAAAATGATGAAGGATGTAGGGCTTAAGGAAAAGAAGGAGGAAGAGGAGGAGGAAGAGGAGGGAGAAATTAAGATCTATTTTTAGTGAGAGAATGCTGTGCTTGAAACTTGTCTCTTTTCTAACACTCTCCTTTCTGCTTTTTTTCACTGTATTTCCTTTTATTCCATGTGTTACATTTAAGAGTTGGACAGGAATTACTTAGTTTAGGCCTCATATACAATTATGGAAACACTTGAGCCTTTTACAGCTCAGAATATTAATATGGCTTTACTTTTTATGCCTCGTGGTTAAACTTCTTTGCTGGATGGTTAAGGCCAAGATAAAGCAAGAACTGTATAAAAGAAAATGTAACTTTCATATCTGACAAGATCAGTCAGATCCCCTCAGGATTTACCTTGAAACCATGTACATAGCTTCCAACAGTGCCAGTTCTGCCAATAATCCACTACTATTATGGACTAGTGGACTATGCATACTTCTCTTAGCTCAATGAGAAGAAATATTTGTACCAACAGTGTTTAAAAAAGTTATCATGTCTGCATCTTTTACTCTGAATAGCTACTGTGAAGACAACAATATTCATTGTATTAACTTTTGTGGCTGTCGCACTAACGTGTTTTGAAATTGTCTCATTGTTATTTCTTATTAAAAGTAATGAAATTATAAAAAATAAAACAAGCAAAACAGTTATGGAACCACAAGGACTGTCATCTGCCGAGTTAGAGCTTAGTTCTTTATTCCAAAATGTAGTGAGTCCTATTTTTATCATATCAATGGAAGCCTCGTGAGACACGAACCCACCTGGAGATCTTTAGAAGAGAAATCAACGAGAAAAAATAATCTCAAGGAAAACTTCTATGGGCAATTCCTGTTTCAGAAGATAAAATTTATGTTTTTCTAACTTTTTATCTAGAAATATTTATCTGCCTATGGAACCAGAGATAGATTGTTGTGTTGCTACGACCCAAAATTTCTTCTAAGTGAAAGAGGCTAAACTGGAACTAGTTTAAGCCGGGGCACCATCAAGTCATGGCTGATTTAGGACCTCAGGCAATTGATAAGTTGAGCCTGGTGCAGGCCTCCACCTTTCACTCTGGGTTCGTTTACTTCTGTCTTTCTGAATGTTGCTGTTGTTCTCTGCATCCAAAATCTGCTTTCTTCATGCAGTGGACAATACAGCTACCAATAGGCCTGGCCCAAGAACGACTGCGACTCTTCTCTGAGGATTAATGGAAGATCATCCGGAGCAGAACTTCGACTAATTGTTCAGCTTGGTTATGAGAATCAGAGGACTGCACCATGCTCTCACCTGTGCTAGGTGTTAGCCAAAACCTACGTTTGGGTTGTCTTACTATAGGGAATGACGGAAGAGGTAGACTAGAGAAGAAATGTGGATATTGCTTCCAGAATATGGGTAGAAGAAAGCATATTAGGAAAGCTACATTTATAAAAAATAAATTTGTATATTTCTATATATTCCTACTTATATACCAAAACATATGGTCAATATACTTAGAAGAATGTGGGCTATTTTTAAAAATCCTTTCACAATGTGCATATATATTAACCCATTCTATTTTCTATTGCCTATTGGTAACTATATTCTGTGATATATATATATATATATATATATATATATATATATATATAGGAAAACTGAACTTGTTCTTATTCTCATATTTTTTCAAACACAGAAAAATTAATTGAATAACTTCTATAGATGGAAAATGGCTTGGTGCATGATTTACTGTTTCATAATTTGCAGTAAGAACACCTTGCATTTTTCTGGTGATTATAAAATCTGTGCTTTCAGTGGCAATCGAGTAGAGAAGTGTCATTGAAATAAAAATTATTTATTCTGTGAAAAAATGTTGTAAAGGCGTTAGGCAACTTGGTTATGGCCACTGCGTAAAGCTTTACCATAATTCACACAGTTGGTTGTAGTATAGTCATATGAGATTTTAAAAGTATATTTATGAAAATATATACATAAGCTATCCATAATATATTATTGTATATAATGGATGATATGTAAACTTAATATTATGGACAATAGAGAAGTAACTTAGGGTCCCTGTACTGAGCAGTTATTGCCTTTGAGTCCTTTTTCTAGATCTCATCAATACTTCGTTAACTCTTAGATCAATAAACAATTATTGTTCTTTGTGAGATGCTGAGAGATTAGGAGCACTTGCTGGAAGAAACAGACTTAACCAGAGGTTGTCAACTGTCAAAGTACTACAATATCTAAAATATATTCCTTTAATAACTGTCTGTCTGTCTGTCTGTCTGTCTGTCTGTCCAATCTGTGCATCTTGAAATTTATGCCTGTACCCACCACACGAAGTTATATGGAAGACATTTGGATTGTATTTCTTCCAGTAGATTTTCCTAGGGAGCAGAACTGATACTACTGACTCTGTGCTCCATGGTGAGAAGAGTTATAATGGGGACAGCAGGCTTCCATACCTCTATTTAATAGAAAGTACAGTACCAGCAGAGATTTTCTTACTCTGCATTTAAAATCTCCCCAATAGCTATTATTACTTCTTAAAACCATTTGAGCATTAGTGCCAAATCAAGTGGAATAGTTTCATTTAAATAATTTAAGGGGCTGACTGATAGTCTCATATTGGCCATAATAAATAATACTATTAATTTTGAGAGAGATGGGGAGAGGGAGAGCAAGGAGGGTCAGAATATTGTGATTTAGGTTTTCTTTCAACTGAAAAGCATTTTGAAAAGGATTAAAGGAGCAGATTTCCGCCCTCTGGGCTCCACTCCCCGTGCACCCACCTCTGGGGCTTTCGGAGAAACCCCCTTTGTGCGCAGCCCCTGTTCCTGCCCCTGCAGTGGGGCACCCCGTGGCGGCAGGGCTCAGTGCTCTGTGGAGCAAGCTTATTGATCAGCAGGCTTTGCTCTCTCAAGTGTGAGGATATTCTACTTCTTTGCCTGGGGTTCTCTTTTTCTTTCTAAGAAAGCCCTTATGAAGAATTCTTCTTGTGTTGCTAGTCAATCTTCCATTTGATCCGATATGAAAAAAATATGGCAGCTGATGCTCATTGTTTACCCGATCTGCATTTTATTTGTGCATCATGGGGTAATCATCTCTACTCTGTTTTTAGGAAGAAAAGTGTAAAATTCTTTTCAATATCTTCTCCTCTGCCAATGAGCACTCCAACCTTTCTGCATTTCTGAAAATTGTGATCAAAAAGTTTCGGAAAATAGGGGATTTTAAGCTTTCTCTTTGAAAATTGAATTCACTAAAATCCAAGATGGGGCTTAGAGTCAGTGTCTAATGATGTCTCCAGGTGCTTCTTAGTATTTTAATAGCATCTTCAGAGGCAGAGATGGGAAAACGTTGGGCGAGCTTCTGTAATTTGAGACTTTAGTAATAATTATTGTGCATGATATTATAAGTGAGGATCCACAGTTGCTCTGACACAGTCTTCCTTTCAGTATTTTGAGCATCTCCGCCCCGACTGTAATCTTTACTGGGACCTTTCCTTCCAGAACTGAAGCTGTCTCTGCTTAGCTATAGTCTGCTCTGAAGTGACATTTAAAGACCCGTGGTTACTTATGCTGGCCTAGAGGAGACGAGAGCTACGCCACAGCAACAAGGACAATGGCTGCAGTACAGCTCCTCTAGGATCTAGGATGTGGACCAGGAGGAAGTAATGGGATTTGATAAATTGTATAATGAAAAATTCACTTGCAGAGGAAACAATGCTGGTAATGGCTGGGAGCCAAGAACATCTGTGTTCCTGGTATCCCAAATGTGTGAAGGGAGCAGATGTAACTGCATCTATAACGGAAAACCTGGCGTAATTCCTAGCCATGCAGAGGAGGGCTCTGCTCGTGAACAGAAGGTCTTCTAAAGCTCAGGAAAAAAAAAATTGTGAACTCCTAAATAATACTATAAATTATACTGAGCAAAAAGTCCACATGTTCAACAGAATGAGCACTGATTAATTGTCTAAGACAAAGAGGAGTTACCTATGACAATGGAGAGGACAACCCAGGAAAAACATTTTAGATAAATTTAACAGTACAATTACATTTAAGCACAAATGTAGACTGTAAAGAAAGACGATTCTCTTTGCTTTTAGTATCACCTTCTTAGTTTCCTATAAAGTTGTAAACTCTTGCAAATTCAGCACAAGATCACAGTTTTACTAAGCAGTCCTTCATATTTTGCAGGGGCTTAGCCAATGGTTCAAAGACTATCTGGCAGAAGTGCCTTAGAAAGCATCAGAAAATGTAGAATCCAATTTAGGAAGAGTTAGATGATAGCCATTGATGCTTTTCTTAATTGTGTAGGAGAGGTTATTTTACAGTTTTCTTTAGGTATCTGGGCAGACCACGATATTTGGCACCATTTTCATATTGCATATATAGTTGAGGTATCTGTGCACATTAATCACATACAATGGATACATGTACACACGTACCTAGCAGGGTCTTTCTGTGGCTGTCTTCCAGCTCGGGCTGCATATGTAGCACAGTTCCTACCAAGGAGATAGAAGTGTATTCTTTGAGGTTTCCTCATAAAATGTACATGTAGGATCTCATGTCCATGGCCCTTGTTTCTTCCTCCTGCCTGCTCTGGGAACGTGATCCCATGTAGCAGACACATTGTGGTTGTGAGGTGACAACCCTGAGGGTGAACACAGACCATCTAAACATGGCAGAGCAGAAGGTCTATGGGTCCCCGGAGGACCACTGGGCCAGCAGTGCTAGGCTATGCTCTTGGACTTCTGTTTATGTGAGAAACTGAAAAGCCCAATTTGTGTAAGCTATTCTTAGTCATTATTCAGTAACCACTTTGTTCCAAACGTTATTTTCTATGTGAGATGCAGACAGGCTCTTGTTTTCAAAATTTTTCTTTATTCAAAACACAGCATGAGTCCAAACATAACAAAGCTCTTTAAAATTAATGCTATATCAGTCACATTAAAAGAAATGTAACTGTGGCAAACAAATTTAGGATGTGATGCTTCTGTTGGACTGTAATAAGCTTGAAACACTGCTCTCATCTCTGGATATCTCCAAAACAGAATACTGATGAATCAGTAATAATCCAGAAGTGTGTGATCAGAATAGAATTGAAAACCATTTTAAAATTGAAATGATCACTACACACTGAGAAACTTTAGCATTAAAGAAACACACACAGAAACAAATAAATTTAAGAAATCACGATGAGTTTTAAATATAGAAAATAATTTCAAATATGGAAACAGATCTATAGTGTCTATTCCAAAAGTTTATATCATATAGATCAATGTAATGGAAGGGAAGACTTTGCTACAGGATAAAGAAATATTTCTCAAGAATTAAATCACCTAGCAAGGAATCTGCTGCATCATCTTTGATATAGTCCATTGAGTAGACCTTTATCATAGGAAGAGAATGGGACTCGCTTATCCTTAAAGATTAGGAACCCAGGATACAGAAATTTCATAAAGGACGTCTATGCGATAAACAAATGAATTCTATTGTCCTCAGATTTCCTTTGAATTTAAATTTCTGTCCAGTTAAAATATACGTGCACTCATGGTGAGACCTCACCTCCACTCTCTGGCCATCCTTTATCATGCGATGTAGGACAAAGTGTCTGGGGACACTGCGGGAAAAATACAGGAGTATTTCCCAGGAATGAGCACCGTGAATGCCCCATATTTGGTCATGCGCACCATGAGGTTAAAGACAGTCTAGGCCCAGCATGCTCACAGTAAGTCTCGTAGACATTTGATCTCTCAGAGGCCAGGACGCCCCTATATCCATTATGGAGATTATGGCTCATGAATGGACGTAATAAGGATTTGCTTTCCTTAGGGCCTATTGGATGTGAAACACAAGCTTAGGTTTCTGCATCAGCCTTAGAAACTGATTCGAAGAGTTACTTATGCTTTCAGGACATAATCCTCCACAACAGCTCCGGCACCAGTGTTTGCTATTGTGAGCTGTCTATTATGTGGTTTTCTGTCAACCAGACAAGATGTCGAGCCATGTTTCCTTGCTTCCTCTCGCTGTCTATTATCTGTCCCCCGGTGAACTTCTTTTCCACATGTTCATACTTAAGGAGAAATAGTGGTGAATACATAAAGTTGAATGCCTGCATTGTTTCTAAAAGGCCAATTCAGAATATTTTAAAAAGTATTTCAGGGTGTCAAATGTGAATTGACACACAGTATTTTGCTCACAGCAAGCTAAAAAAATCTTTGCTCTATGAACTTTTCATATGACTTCATAACTAACAATTCAAAATGTAAACCTGACTGTTTTGTAATGAATGTTTCTGGAAACACATTTGAAATCTATTCTTTACTCAACAAGCTTGGAAATGAATGTCTTGGGCATTATCTTTTCTTTACTTGGCAGGCATAGCTGCAGATATTTCCACTTGTCCACAGCTTCTTTGTATTTTTTCTTTTTTTAAGAAAGAAACCCAAAAAAGATTTTAAGCTACTTCATTGCAATGCTGGAGTTAATCATTAATGTTCATTATCTGTGTGTTTGTTGTGGATGTCACTTGCATTGGGGTAAATAATTTCATTTTATTCAAATACAGTTTTGACATTTATTTAAAAATAGCTAATTGTCAATTTCTCAGGGTAATGCAGAAAAGCACAGTCACGGATTAGCCCAGTAATGTATTAGCATATGCAGATGAGGCAGTTGCAGGAATTAACATATGCATCATTCAGTGTAAAAACCAATGTTCTGCAGTTTTGTTTAGCTGTAACTGGAAAGTGCTGAAATTTCAAGCACAGTTATAACCATCAGTGTTATATATACAGCAAAACATATCTCAAAAGAATACGTAAGCAATGATTAAATACAACAAAATGCTTTAAAACAATTGCTATCTGCTTTTCACTTTTGCATGCAGCTGTTGGCGGGGTGTTCAGTGGGTGAGGACATGGGGGGAGGGGCAGACTCCTGATCACAGGGACACTGATGCAGAGCTCTTTGGGAATGAGGGAACAGGCAACTGAAAAGCACAACAGCTCTGCAAGGTGGGGGTAAGGGGCCGAAAGATCTGCGGGGAGCAGAGGCCATAGAAGAGAGAGCAAAGGACACGGAGAAAACAGATCAAGAGGCACTGTACTACCCGGGATGTGCCAGCTCCTACCCAGCACTGGTGCTCTGCAAACACAACCTCAACCCCAACCCTCGGAAGCAGGCAGCGTCCTTGCTCCTCCTAGGCAAGAGCACCAAGACTCAGAGGGAGGAGGCAACTCATGTGAATAAAAAATCTAGCAGAAAATCAAGCTTAATTTTTTTTTTCTTTTTAAAATGTATCTAGTACAGGATCTCTAGGGTCTCCAGGGCCTCACTACACAGATCAGACTTGCAGTGGCCCTCTTGTTGTCAGCCTCCCCACAGCTGGGATGACAGGTGCATGCCACCATGCCCTGTCTCAGGCGCTGTCTCAGTGCACCCCATGGGTGGGGCCAGCATGGCATACTGGGGATCAAAGCGCAGTCCCTGCATCTGCCCAAGCAGGTGCTTTAGTCCTTGGAGCTATCTGCCTCGCCCTTAAGCTTGGTTTTAATGCCTATGAAACAGCTAGAGAGAAATGACTGAGCAGGTGTATACTAGGGAGTTAGGGGCAGAGAAGGGCGTAGGAGATAGAAATCTGGTGGGAGGGAGCAGAATAAAAGCATGATTGTGTTCCGAGCTGTGAAATCGTCTGCAGCAGCAACAAGTACCAGAGGAACCATGAATTACAGGACCCCAAACCTGCCTGAAATGATGATTATGCAACTCTGGACGAGCTGTCATCTTGACTTTGCAGGCATTCTCACTGAGAAGATGCAGAATTAACTCTGGAATCCCCTCCTGCCTTTTTCACCTTGAAAGGTAGCAGCACGAAGGTGGTGAATTCCAACCCCGCTCCTGCAGGGGATCAAAGTCGGTTGTAGAGATGTGACTCCGGAGTGAAGTTTTGTGTCACGTAATTATTTTCATCACAAGAAAAATTAATTGTAACTTCAAAATTAAGGGGTAAGGGCTGGAGAGATAGTTCAGTGGTCTACGTTCCTGGCTGGCAAGCACAGGAACCCAGGTTTGATCCCAGGTCGTGCATGCTATCTTGGCTCCAGAATCCTTGGAGCACTGTGCTGGCCACAGAAGCCTGGCCTGGCCTGGTGGTGCACACCTGTAATCCCAGCACTGAGGCGGCTCTGACAGGAGGACCACTAGGCATCTGAGCTATGTAGTGGGACTAAGGGATGGGGCTAGCCAAATAGCTCAGTGGATTAAAGCACATGCAAGCAGGTGCAGGGGCTGGGAGTTTGATTCCCAGGCCTGCTTTGTTGGCCTGGCCCCCCGGGACACACTGAGAAGGCAGTTGAGACTGGGCCTGGTGGTGTGTGCTTGTAACTCCTACAGGCTCTAAACAGGCAAATCACTAGGAGTCTGATCTAGTAGTGATACTCTGAACACCCTGTAGGCCCTTCTATAAAACACACACACACACACACACACACACACACACACACAAATAAATAAATAAAACTTAAGGGATAAGGCAAAAAGCTAGAGTCCATAAAAGTGGCACAGAACAAATTGATATTATTACCAATGAATAAATATGGACAAAAGAAAAGAAAAAAAGAAAGCCTGATTAGGCAAAGAGTAGAAATAAACACAGCTCCAAAAAAGTCTCCTGTATGTTCAGCTGATGCTTAGTAAGATAAAGACACATCAAGAGGTGAGCCAGCTCTGCTTGGTAGTCCTTATTACAGCAGCTCCTCCTGGCTCATCACTTTGCCTGGGTGAACAAATACTAAACAGCGGAGGAAATAAAGACGACAAGCAAAGCTGTATTACAAGACGAAGAGAAAAGAATTATGACAGTGCCACCTGGCACAGAAAGCACATAGAAATATTTTTAAGGGATAAATTAAGGAAGGTATTTGGCAATTAATCTCCACCTAGCCAGAGTGATCTACTTACACTGCATGAAGTCACCTTGGGTTAAAAGAACTGATATCCACTGCAGTCCTTAGTTGGAAAATCTATGATATGTTTTGATAGGCAGACACTGAATGCTATCAGTATGCCATTCTGGTTGCAATTGTACTTCAGTCTAATGTCTCTTCTTCTAGTCTGCTTGAAGTGTCCCGAACCTCAGGTGTTTCTCTTCTTTATAATCTTTATTTGTTGCCGAAGTGTTCGGGCTATTGGCTGGCAGCCAACGGGTTGCCCTACAGGTGTGAGTCTCAGGTTTATCCAAACAAGGGAAGTGAGCAGAGAAACTGGAGCAGCAGACCCTTGCTAATTTTCTGTGTCAGTTTTACTAAGTACCAAGAAGAGAGCTGTGTTAGACTCGTTCTAAAGTTAAACTAGAGCCATATGCTTATCTCAGCTCTGAGATAAATACTTGGCATTCTTCTCATTGAGAACTTTTCCTTAGCAATTTCACTTTTGTAGGGGAGCTGAATGGCTTCTGGTGGCATCGACCCTGATGGGAGATTCCTTGGGAAAGGTAGCAGGGAGGAGAGATCGCCAGAGCGATCTGAGGGGACTCCCTCGCGCAAGTCAAGCGTAACACTGCCATCTTTACTTCTTCCCCAGTTGTCCAACCCTGTCTGTCTACATCCTCAGGGCCTCTCTTTCATCCCTATTTTCCTCCCTGTTATTACTGCTTGTATTAAGACTCCTTTTTCCTAAACGACTGAGCCTAAAATGCTGTCCACCACAGTAAACCATTTCCAATTTGTTTCACGTAATATTAATTGTATTTCCTAGAGTGAGCTCTGACTGATGTTGCATATCTGCTCAAAAAACTTAATGTGATTGAATTGTCTGCAAGATATAAACTTCTCACTTAGTTAGCTAATACTGGCACTCACTTTTACCCCTAATCCGTAATCTCAGACTCACTGTCATCTTGGACTATCCACCAGCCTCTGAGTGTAGCTTGACCTCTGCTACCGCTCTGCCTTTGGGACTGGACCTCCACCTATGCAGACAGTTGCTTTCCCTCACACGTTTCCTGCAGTCTTTAAATCTCAATTTGACTTCCTGCATTGCACATCCAATGTCTGACTATATTCATCTTTCCTAGGGCTTCAGTTTCATCCATATTGCAGATTTCATGCATTCTGCATCTTATTGTTTGTTTCCTAGTGTTCTAAAGCAGGGCTCCCCGCTTTTCCACACACTGGACCCTTATGGCCCATGGCCTGTTAAGAACTGATCAAACAGCAGCGTGGAGGAGGCAGGTGAACAAGCAAAGCTTGGTCTGTGCTGACAGCTGCTCCCCATTAGCACATTCGTGCCTGGGCTCTGCCTCCTCTCAGAGCAGCGGCAACAGTATTAGCTGGTCACAGGAGCTCGAGCTCGATGTGAGCCACACAAATGAGACATCTATGTTGCTAGCTCCTTACGAGAATCCAGTGCATCCTCTGACTCCCGTTGGTGGAAAAATTATCTTCCATGCAGTGGGTCCCTGGTGCCCAAATGGTTGGAGACGGTGCTTCTAAAGGAAGTCTCCATTAACACCCTCTGAACACAGAGGCTAGCGCAGTGGTACTCAACCTTTCTAATGCTGTGACCCCGCAATGCAGTTCCCCCTCATGTTGCGGTGACCCCAAACCAAAAAGTAATTTTGGGGGCTACTTCAAAACTGTAATTTTGCTACAGTTATAATTCGGAATGGCTTTAGGTGACCCTTGTGTTTTGGTCGTGAGAGCCCCCCCCCCCGCCCCCCCCGCTGGGGTCGCGACCCACAGGTTGAGAACCGCTGAGCTAGAGTATTCTTCATGTCTGTATTGCCCAGGTGTGTCCTGTGAAGTGATCCGATATTTTTTAATTGAATTCCCAAGTGAACGGAAGTGCAGATAAGAAGAAATAGTGACTTTATTGGCAAGTACTGTGTTGTTAATGGTACTGGAGAATAAAACACGTTTTACATTGGATATGAGATGTTGCTGGAATTCAATAGCAAATGTGGAAATGAGAGAAAGGAAGATGACAGCAGCTGAATCCAACTCAGTTAGACCCCACGAGGACTCTAAAATCCAGTCGAGTCAAAGCTGATAACAAAACTTCAGACAGCAGACACATAGAAACAAAACTACCTTTTGTGCATAAACAGGGTTACTAACAGTAGACAGGCCACTCACTTGGACTGGATTTTAGTGCTGAGAAATTTCTCGTTTCAGCAATGCTAAGGACAGTCTGCAAAGAAGAGAATGAAATGACATTAAGTGGGACTGGAGAGAATGGGATAGAAATTGAAAGATGACATTTTAACATAATTTAAGAAAAAAAAAAGTCTGACAAAACAGAAATGTCTTCCTACAAAATTTAAAGGAAATTAGTATGTCACAGTGCATTGCTTGCATTTGAAGAGCCCCATGCTGCTGGAGCTTATTTACTAGAAGTTAGAAGTTTAACAAATGTCTTCTAACTCTCAAGCTTCCTTTCTTTTTTTTTTTTTTTTTTTTTTTTTTCTTTTTTTTCTTTTTCTTTTGTTACCAGGGGTTGAACTCAGGACCATGAGCTTGCCAGAAAAGCACTTATTCTACTGAGCTATTTCCCTGGCCCTAACTTTCAAGCTGCCTTTCCAAAGTACTCGTAGAATATCTCATGCTGCAAGTATGATGAGGAGATTAGAAATCAAGGACAGATTTCTCTTAACTTATACCGTATCAGTGGGGCTCTGCCTTTCTCATTGGGTGTACTTTAGGTCTTGAGTACCCTCCAAAGGCCCAGTTGCACATCCGTGATGCTATTGGTGGTTGACAGAATCTTTAGGAGGCTGTATACAGTAGAAGACAGACCACTGGCGGCATACTCTTGAAGGCCTGAGTCTCAGCCTCTTCTTTCTCTTGCCCTCTGCTTCCTGGCAACCATGAGGGGAGCAATTTCTTCTTTCATATCCTCCTAGTATGAAGCGCTGCGTTTCCACATGCTCACAGCAATGGAACCAGTTCATCATGGCCGAAAGCCTCTGAACCCTTCACCCAAAACAAACTTCTCCTCCTTCTAAATCGATTCCCTCAGGTATTTGGTTTGTTTGTTTGTTTGTTTGTTTGTTTTTTCATAGTGGTGGGTGGAAAGCTAACAGCAGTATTTTCAAGAAGTATTGAATGCCTACCATGCATTACATTCCATGTGAGCAAAACCAAGCATAATTTTACTTAGAGAAAATGTATGATACAGTAGGAGAGATGCACGATAGAATTTTATTTAAAACTAAATGTCCCCTGTACTAAAAATACAAAAACAAAAAAAAGAGACTAAATGCATAGTTACAGTGGCTAAGTGTCAGGGGATATAATATTATGTTAGCTTATAAGTGTTAGCTTATACATGTGATCTCATTTGAAAATAATAGTGTTAGCTTCCCATTTGGTAGTTTTACTGACTAGCCGCACCCCAGGCAACACCTACTGCTTTTCCCAGTTTTCTTTTGGTACAGTAAGGAAAGCAACCTAACTTGCTTCATATAGTGCTTAAAATGATGTCCAGGATAAGGTTGTCTTAGTCACTTTTTACTTGTTGCTGGGACAAATACCCAACACTCAAAATGAAGGAAGGAAAGGTTTATTTAGCTCACAGTTCATCGAGGTTTCAGTCCATATTCGGCTGACCCAAGGCTGAGTGGAAGAGGGCAGAGAGCATCCAGTTCATGGCGGTGGAACAGCAACAAAATGGTGGCAGAGGCAGCCAATCAATCAGGGCAGGAGAGCAACAGCTACAGCTTGAGTCTGTCTCTCTGTCGCTCTTTATATTACATTCAGGCTCTCCGCCTTAGGATATCTGCCGTAGACCACACACATAGTCTCAGCCTTACACAGACCGATAATCCCATCAGTACTAAAGCACAATCCCAGGGATCATGAATCAAGTCTCAGTCTATAGAAGCCATGCCCCATGACTGCATGAGGCTTTGGGGGGACAACTAGACATAAGCCATAACAAAGGTAAACACTGAATACATTTTCGCTATTGTCTCAGTCTATTTTGGCTGCTATAAAAATGTCCATCCTTGGGTAGCTTATAAATGATTCTAATTTTTTTTCTCATCACTCCAAAGACTATAAAATCTAAGATCCATAAGATTCAGGGTCTCATGGAGGTTCTACTGTGACCTCACGGGTTGGAAAGGGTGGAGATTTTCTTGTATTAATTTATTTAATATAAGAATACCAGTCTCATGGCACACCGCAATTGCAAAACCTTTGATTGTATATTTATCTGCTTCCTTTTAGTCCAAAGAGAAGTATATTCTTTCCTGTTTTTTCTTTCTTTCTTTCTTTTTTCTATGCAACATTAATAGGGAGGTGGGTCATGCCCACACACTGCACTCTATAGAATGATTGTGAGGACAATATGCAATATGTCAACTTTCAAAGAAAAGAAGGGGGAAAAGAAAAAAAAAAGTAATGTGGATTTAGAAAGGTTAATGTTTAGTTGTTTGATCAATCTTATATACC
>PVJA010022940.1:0-33565 GCA_004027025.1 Myocastor coypus
AGGTTACCAAAACGACTGAAACAATTGAAACAGGTAGTACCGCTGCTCAGCTCTCGCAGGTGGGCTCCACTCTCCAGGCATCTCCCACCTGCTCTGACGCCCACGGTCGCCTCGTGCCAGCCTCACCCCTGGGTGTCTCCTCTCTCCTTCACTCTCACACAGGTCTCTTCCCTCATTCAGGGCAGAGCCATCTGTGCCCTGGGCCTCTGGCTTTCCAGCCTGTCCTCCTGCCCCCATTCCCTACCCCGTCTTCTGAGACAAACCGTGCTGTCTCCCCTAAACATCCCCTCAGAGGCTCCCCACTGCCTCCAGGGTAAGGACAAACTCCTGAACCAGCTCTCAGCAGGGTCCCCGGCCTCTTCCCCTTCTCATTGCCCCATGCTCTCTCCCAGGCTGCCTCCCTATTCTCTGCATCCCACATGCATTCCCTAGCGCAGCGCCAGTCTCAGCACAGGTTGCGATGCTTGTCAGTTTCCTAGGTGAGAGGAGGTCTAAGGACAGGGATCATGCTGTCTTGTTAAAGGACTGGCATGCTTTGTTTATGGGATGTCTTGAGAACGTACAGGCCTGGTTGGCACAGAGAAGCACTTCAGGAAGGATCATAAATCAATCAGTTAAATAAAGGCCCAACAACCAGAACCACATGCGTGATGCTTTGCAGAAACGTCCTATTTACTTAATTCGTTAATATTTTATTTTTTACTTTTTTATTTTATTGTTTTGATACAAGGTATTGCTATGCAGTTCTGACTCACAGTGATCTTCCTGTCTCAGCCTCCCCAGTGCTGGGATTACAGGCCGTGCCACTTGGGGTTGGCACTATGCTCACAAAATGTGGTACTCAGGATTGAGCTCCAGACCATGCACTTGCCAGGCAGTCATGTAAACTACTGAGCTATCTCCCCAGCCCTGCACGCTAATATTTTTGTAATGTAAACAGAAAAAGAAAATGCAAAGTAGGAGATAAGTTAAAAACACAAACCGATGTTTATAATTATTTTGTATTCTTCCCTACAATCAAGTAATTGTTCACTGACTATAGTTATGTAATCCTTAGGGTCCAACAGAGTGAATACTGGTCAACTGAATTATAACTCTGAAGGAAAAGGTATGTGAAAAGAATTCCAGGGGCCAGGGAGATAGCATAGTAGAATAAGCACTTACCTCGCAAGCTCAAGGGCCTGAGTTTAATCCCCAGTTCTGCAAAACAAGCAAAAAAACAATTAAAGAAAGAATTCTAATGGACAGGTCTGCATTAGTGTATCTTTTATCAAGGTAATTTATCCATTATATGCATCTCGCTTTTTAAAACGATCTTACATACTTTGCTTTTTCAAAATAAAATAGTAGAAAATTCTGTGCAGAGTCTTGGTGTGGCAAAGAAGACAAAGAAATGAAGCTAAATTGAAAAGGAGGACTCTAACAGGGAATTTTAAAAACCAAAGAACAAATTATCTCCACCTGATAGGTATTGGATAGAGTACATGTCAAGATGGTAAGAAAGCTAACTCGTTAGTTTAAATAAATTATACTACAAAAACCTCGTACTGCAGAACTGAAATCTTGTCAGAATATATCCTCTAACATGACGATTAAACGCAATGAAGAGTTTTTTTCATAGGAGTTTCTGGATTGGCTTTTTTTTTTTTTTTTTTTTTTATGACAGAAGTATAACATCTGTCTGGATCTGAGGCAACTGGGATCCAAATTGCTGCTGAAGAGTGAGGTACAACGGAAGAAAAAGGGAAACTGCATCTCAGGGACTTTTGCCGTAACTACAGACAGGCGCAGTGTGGCCCCTGTGTGTTCCTCCAGGACCACACTGACAAGTTTCTTACCTAGCTGGGAGTAAACAAAGGCACATTTATCTTTGGTTTTTCCAGCTGCATCAGGGGCATGGCATCCTTCCCTGCTTACCAGAAGCTGCTGCTGGCTTGGGTTATTCCACACCACTGAGGCAAGCTGCGCAGCCACCATCTGTGTGGCCATTTTTCTAAGGAGACTGGAGACAAAGACTGATCATGTACAGCGAGCTGGGAATACTCAGTGCTAACAGTAACTTGTGTTGTGTGACTTTCCTGGGAGTCAACTGTTTTCAGATCATAACCACATCCCCAGAACGGTACTTACTCTGTCGCATTACTTCTGTCATCAATAAAGGCAACGCCTATCCAGTTCCCAGGAGGGTACTCAAGTCCATGTAACTTGTTCTTCGCATAAATAGCTGATGCTCTATTAAAATATTGAACCACTCCATGAGCTAAAATAGAGGAATACACACATGAAAAATGAAGCAGGTTAAATGTGTAAGTGCTATAATGTGAAGGTGAAATAATATAAAACCCTGATTACGATGCAACCAGTAATACAGAGTCAATGGCATCAGATAATAAGGCCCCTTATGTAATTATGTGTCAGAGATATTTCTAAAAAATGAAGCATAAGTCACATTTTGGAAACAACATAAATATGATATTTAAGGAAAATGCAATACAGCATATGTTGCTTATGAATTTAATTTTAATATATTTGCTTCTCTTCTATAATATCGATATGACCCTAAACCTAAATTTTTAATCTTTGAAATTTAAAAGTTTTCCTACCCTACTAGGTAGGAAATGAATGCAAAGTGATATATATGAAAACCAAAATAACAGAAGGCGTCAGATCAAAAGTCACTCACTTCATCTATCTTTGGGGGAATTTGAGCTAAGGGGACAGATTTTAGTTCAACAAGGGCATACAAAAAGGAGAAACTATTTCATATTGGAGTCCTTAAGGAAGCAGCCTACAAGCTTGTGAAACAACCATGAAATTTTCAAGACATATTTATAATAAAAACTACTTTGTGCAAAAAACACTTAATTTTATGCTTCTATCGAAATTTAAGTACCCAATATTTTAATAATATTGAAACAGAAATCAAGTGACTATTTAAAATTAATCCACATAGTCTAACTATATGATGACACTGATCAGAAAAGGTGTTCCACTAAAACTATATATCTATAAAGCTACATATCTATATATCTGTATATCTATATATCTATGTCTATATATCTATATATCTTGCTATGTAGTTCACACTGGCCTTGAACTCATGGAGAACCTCTCAACCTCTTGGGTGATGGCATTCCAGATGTGTGCCACCCCACCTGCCCTCCACTACATGTTAATCAGATATATTCACAAAATAAAAAAAGAGGTACAGTAAATATATTTCTATAGCTAAATGTTGTTGGGTGGAGGGAAAAAAGAGAACTATGCACAATGTAACAAGAAATGTGCCAGGAAACACAACATATGGGCCTCAGAGAAGGACCGGGTATGTTTAGGCTAAGGCTGGAGACAGCGCACGGGAGGCTGAGAAGGAGCTGTGCAAGAAGATAAGAGCTGGCCAGGCAACATGGGGAGGTGGGGGCCCCCTCTGAAGGGTGAGGTGCTTCAGGGCTTCCAGCCCCAGCCCAGACTCACTTCCCTACTTCCCCTTAACACTCTTGGCCCTCTAAAGGACTCCATCAGGAGCACCTGTGGTCCTGGAAGAGTGCCAAGTATGATGTCTTCATATCACCCTTCATTTCTAGCTCTTTAATAAACAAGTGAAATAGCCTGGCATTAAAAGATCATAAACACAAACCTTGTCATGAGGTTTTTTTTTGTTGTTGTTGTTGTTTTTGCTGTGCTACTGGAAATAAAAAATAATCTATTTTGAGGAGTTACAGTATATTTTTAAAAAGTGACATTATACAAGAGACACATTCCCAGGGATCTGCTTATTAGAAATAGGTCTAATCATGTCTCATTAAGTTTAAAGTCTAAAACAGAAAGGAAACACAATCCCTGTTGCACAAACAGTATCTGACTTTTAATACATTGGAGGAGACCTCTTAACGAAGTGTAATATACTTAAAAACAACACAGACAACATTTTACAGTAATTTGAGCAGGGATCCCACTGAACTTCACAGTACTCCAGTCCTGGTACTATATCAAAAATACTGAAGAGCTGCTCCTCAGGGAAAGGGACTCTTGATACAACCGACAGGCGTTTGGAGATAGCTTCCTGGCCTCTGCTATCATTCTTGTCAAAATCTGGAAATTCGATTGTTGATTACCAACAATATTTTTTTAAAAAACAGAAATCTTAAGTTTTGATATTCGGACAGTTATGTAACATTTTATACACAAGAAAATAAAAGTCCACTTGGATGAACAAAGGCAGTGCGCTTTATATTAAGCTTTTGTTCACCACCACCTAGAGAAGGAACCAACAAGAAGAAAGTATGCAAATCTCCCCATCATCCAATTTTCATAAAAGCACCAAGCTTGATTGCATAGGAAGAAGTGCAGTATGTAAAACTAAAAAACATGTCAAGAGTTTTATGACAAATGACATCTAAAGACCTTGCCAGTGTCACTTACCTTTCCCTTCCTTCAGCTTCTACTCTTCTGTTGTCCTAACTTTAAGCCAGCCACAGTTTTGAGACAAAATATTAGGATTTATATTGAAGGGATAGCTGCATATGTTTTCTGTACTTCTTGGTTACATGCAGAGGTTCAGCTGAAAAATGATGCTGCTGTAGTTTAACAGAGATAATGGCTCAAATAATCAGAACAAATTTAAAATAAGTTAAACAGAATGAGCATTGGGTATCAAGAATATTTGACATCATAAATAACTTTTTTTAAGGAAAAAAATCCTACACTGAACATTTTTATTCACTAGATAAAGTATACAGACTCTTGGGAAAGAACAGTTAAAAAAAAATACTTCAAGTGCACGTAGTGGGTCTACTGTTGAAGTAAAAGCAGCAGATAGAAACGTATTACTCCTGGGCCATGAGTGCCAAAGTCTGCTACCTCTTACTACTGCAATAATCTTGTTCAGATGGTTTAAGTTTTGGTTTAGCCAAGACTGCTTTAAAACCTGAAAAAGAAGTCAGGCTTTGGGGCACATGTCTGTAATCCCAGCAATCCAGAGGCTGAGGCAGGAGGATCACTACAAGTTCAAGAACAGTCTGAGCTACAAAGTGAGCTCATGGCCAGCCTGAACTGTATAGTGAGGCCCTGTTAAAAACAAAACAAAACAAACATTTAAAAAAGAGAATCCATGAATATCAAGTTTCTTTGAAAATTTTATCTATCTGTAAATATATTACATGGTAGCTGGTCCCTGACTTCGCTTCACTGTCTAACATACAAAGCCGTCTCCACCAGACTCTCTTCTTGGCTTTCTGGACGATGTGGCAAACAATGCATCCCACAGCAAGAATCCCACCCTGTGGGTCAGTGCAGACCAGGAAGCTGCCGTTCACCCGCACATGGAATCATTCACTCCCCATGCTCACACCAAAGTCCTGTGCGGTTCCTTCACATTTCAGCTGCCACTAAGATCCTTCCTTGCATTTACACTTAGATTATGTTACTTGTTACTCTACCTTCTCTGCCTGTTTTCAATTTAGAATCACTCTATTAATTATAACAGCCCTTTACGTGGTCTCCCGGTTTTTGGAGGAAGAGTTCTTAATTAGGAGTCTAAGCAGGAGCTTTCAAAGGAGGACAGGTTCTAAGCACTCTTTGAAACTTTATTTTTTTACTATTATTAATTAATTAATTTATTTATTTATTTATTTATTTATTTATTTTGAGGAACTAGGGATTGAACTCATGACCTTGCACTTGCCAGATAGGCATTTGTGCCTCTGAGCTATCTCCCCGGCCCCCCTTTTAAAAATTTTTTCTCTTTCTTTCTTTCTTTCGTTTTTTCTTTCCTTCTTTCTTTTTCTTTCCTCTTTGAACCTTTAAACAAAGCACTTACACATATATTTGCACAGCTTTTATAACTTGCTCTGGCTTGAAACAGGATGAAACCAGCCAGTTCAAAAGTCTTCCATGGAAATGATCCACTATGGTGGTTACATCAACTGTTGTTTTAAAATTTTAATTTTATTTTTATTATATCTCTTTTATTTATTTGTGTCATGGCCCGCTCAGTCTGCCCTGGGGGTGGGTCTGGCATAAGCACGTGGTGCTGGGGATTGAGCTTCGGTCCCTGTGATTGCCTAACCATTTCCAGGCAGGTGCTTTAGACTGCTGAGCCATCTTGCTGATCCATGTATCAACTGTTTTTTTTTTTTCCTTTCTAATATTATTACCTGCAGCAGCGGTGACTGAACTCAGGGCCTTTGCATCAAGCAGTATCTCTACCCTTTTGTATTCTTTAAGCAATTGTGACTCTTCTAAAGCTTTAAATGGTAGAAGTAATTTAAGCAGGGCACATGTGCCATAGGCTCTGCACCACCACCTTAAGAGTTTACTTCATTATTCCTTCAATAACTGCACTATATGCCACACACTATTGGAGGTATATTAGTAATAGAGTATTAAATATCACAAAAATGAATCACTTTGAAAGCTTGTCTTCTAGACCTAGTGGCATAATGAATGATCAATAGGGAAATGTAAAAACTGGAAGCTCTAAGAATAGGTACAGATACTAGGAAGGAAAAACAGGCATTGTGCTGTGATGAGATTCCTGCTGCCATCAGACTGCAGCTGTCCAAACCTTGGAGGACTGAAATGCCTAAACTCTCCAGCAAAGCCCAGCATCTATGTAGAATGCAAGGATAACTTCCTAATGGGAGATTTTCCTCACATGCTTGTATCTTCCTCGACAACAAACACTCACAGATATTCTTGCAAAGACGAAACTAAGACTTCCCTTCTGGTTACCACCTCCTCAAAGTCACATAGCTCTTTATTTTATTTATTTAAATTATTTTATTTTATTTTTGTCTTTTTGAGACAGGGTCTCACTATGCAGTTGAGGCTGGCCTTGAGCTCATTTTTGTAGCCCAGGCTGGTTTCGAACTTGCACCAATCCTCCTGCCTCAGTGCTGGGATTACATGCGTGCACAGCCACACCCACACATAGCTCTTTACAGAGTAACTTTTAATTCAATAATCTTCTGGCCATAGGCTGGTGCTGCAATCCTTTTGTCTTGGGATTCACTGAACTTCATAAAAACAAAGTACAGGAAAGTATTGAGGCTAAGTTAATTTTAATGCAAGTATAAAAAAACCCAAAAAACAAAAAAAATGAACAGCAGCTACATTCCAATGGGAGATGGCCCAAGATGATGAACCTAGAAAGGCTGGCTAGAAACTATACTGAAACCATCTTCTGTCGGTAACAGAGTAGGAAAAAACGGGATGCGTGGGGGGAGAGAACTGTGAACTGTAACTCTCCTTTGGAGGAAATACTCGTAATTTCTTTATGGCTATCAGGAATATATCTGTGTTGGGACTTTATCTTATTTTGGTCTTTTTGAGACAGGGTCTCACTTTGCAGTTCAGGCTGGCCTTGAGCTCACTTTTGTAGCCCAGGCTGGTCTTGAACTTGCACTAATCCTCCTGCCTCAGCCACCCAAGTGCTGGGATTACTTCTTGTAGAAGTTTAAAATGGAAAGGGGGTTCAAAGTTGGGGTACGTCAGGGTTGCAAATGTGGACTCTCAAGTTCTGTTACACTCAAAAAGTATGAAAGGCCATTCCATTAAGGTTGTAACTAGAAGGAAATGAAAATGACTAGTGTAGTGCAAGAGTCAGCAAACTACAGCCCTTTTGTTTTGCTGTAACACAGAAAACTGTTTTACATTTTTAAAGGGTTACTGAAGATAAACAAGGCTATGGCAGAGACGGTGGCCCCAAAGGTGCAAAATATTTATCCTGTGATCCTTCACTGAAAACATCAACTTCTCATTTAGGCTTTCAGTCCTAGGATTCTGTCCATGCCCTGTTCTGAGCTGCTGCTTCTTTTTTTAGTTTTATTTTTTATATTATGGTCAGCTCAACCTACCCTGGGAGTGGGGCTGGTGCAGTATGTGGTGCCTGGTATAGAACCTCAGTCCCTGCAGTTGTCTAAGCAAGTGCTTTAGACCGCTGAGCCATCTCACCAGCCCCCTCCCCTTTTTCTTGCAGAACCGGGGATCGAACTCAGGACCTTGCACTTGCCAGGCAGGCACTTGTGCCCTGAGCTAACTCCCTGGCCCCTTGCCCTGTACTGAGCTACTTTGGAGGGTTTCAGAGTTGATTATAAATTTATTCTTTTCTTAGCTCTATCACTACTACTGCACGTATTGTGGAGCTTGCCTACTGGCTGCGCCCACAGGACAGTGCCATGCGTGTCTGTTACTGTAAAGGGCTGGAGGTCCCAGCAAGAGCTTCAGAGAGTGAACTACTTGAGTCCTTCTTTCACAAGGCAGCAGGGTCGAATGAATACATAATGCACATCAGGTATTTACATTCCGAATCATAACTGTAGCAAAATTACAGTTCTGACGTAGCCACCAAAATTATTTTTTGGTTTGGGGTCACTGCAACATGAAGAACTGTATTGAAGGGTCATGGCTTTAGAAAGGTTGAGAACCACTGCCCTACCTACTCTCTTCTCAATTCAGTAAATGAGGGAGGGGAGGAATTAAATTTAAAGAAAAAAAATTTCTACAGAAAGTTTCTAGAGAATTGCACATACAGCAACTACTTCTGAACTATAAGGTGAAGGGTACAATTTAACCAGTTGCCAAATTCTTAGGATTAAGTTCTGATCTGAAGGAACAGTAAGTGAGGAGTGACATCTTGGCTGCTAAATACCAGTAATACACCTAAATGACAGTCTGACCTCGTGCCAAGCATTGTGCTAAATGGATAGATGAGGCGAAATAAACCCTGAATATGACCATTCCTGCCACGTGCCTTTTACATGACTAAACACAGAAACATCATACAAATACCACTACTATGCAAAAAAGCATTTCATAAGGACACAGAATTCACACTGATACCACAAGGATTCGGTGCCTCCTGGGGCGTTTATTTCGGTTGGCTTTCAAAGAAAAGCCGCAGTGACAGAGGATCAATTATCAAATATATGCTGCTCATCTTTACACAGACAGGGCTTACATAATATAACTTTAAAAATCACAACAGTGGCGTGCATATGTAACAGTCTTCTCAGTCACCTGCCCTTTACATTACCTACCTGCATATTTTCCTCCAGTCCTGGGGAAGGCCCCGCATTGAGGGACCAAAGTTTAATGTGAGCACTTTGGTCAAATTGTGGAGGTCCACACTTAGCTGAGGGAAAGGATTGATTGATTGATTGATTGATTGATTGATTGATTGATTTTTCGTGCTAAACTGAAACATCTAAGGCAGGAGGACTGACAGACCGGCTGAACAGACTGTGGGCTCGGGTGTCGGGACCCTCCCACCCTGCCCCACTGGTGCACGTCCAGCTGTGAGCCGTGTCCGCCTGGCACCCGGGGACCCTGGAGACCGCACACCGCACCCCGCGCCCCGCGCCCGCACCTTGATGGGCTTGGTGTTGTTGGGCTCCAGGCACTGCCCGTGCATCTCCTCCATGGCCCTGCAGGCCTGCGAGCCGCGCGCAAACTTGATGAAGGCGATGCCCTTGGACTACTTGGTGTGCTTGTCCCGCACCACCCAGATGTCCTGGATGTCGCCGAAGCGGGAGAAGCGCTCCCGCAGCACCGCCTCGGGCGTGTACTTGCTGATGACCAGGAAGATGCGGCTGCTGGGCGGCTCGTCCAGGCTGTCCATTCCCGGGCGCGGTTCCTCCTGGCTTCTGCCGAGCTTTCCAGCCACTCCCCGCGGGCTCGCCTCTCGGCCTCTGGAAGACCGAGGAGTCCGGCGTCGGGCGTTGTCCCCCCTGACGTCAGGGCTGTTGGCTTCCGGGAGCAGCCTGCTGCGCCCCCTGGCGTCCTCGGAGACTGGGACCAACCGCAGGCCTCCCAGATGAAATCAGGTTCAAGTTAGCAGCATAATCCTTGTTTTCCTGCTCTTGTATACTCTGTCCTACAACTACACCCCCAGCGCTAGCTTTGCCTCCAGGAATGTCCCAAGCAAAAGAATTCTTCCCCAAAACTTTCCACTGTGAATGAGGAAATTATTCCTGATATTTGTGAAGGAGGGCCAACTTTATTCAAGTTATTGGTAATATGGTAATATGTTCAGGTTGGGGCGTGGTAATATGTCATACACCACGGTGACAGTTACAGGAACTATTGCCTTAGGGTCTTGAAATGAGGACTATACTGAGAGATTAGACTCAATTATGACTTTGGAAAGACAAGGGGAATTTATAATCAGGATTATGAAGACAATGGATTCTCGCTAGGTTTGCTTGATGGAATTCTTGCTGACCACAGTGCAGAGTGGTAAAACACTGGTAGGGATCAGGCACCAAGAGTGAGGACTGTCACTAATCTGGTATAGCAGGACTCCTGCTCAACCTTGACTCTAGCTCAAGCTGGATTCCGTAAGAACAGAGAGTCCAGGCTTGACCCTAGTCAAACTGTGTACTATGCACTAAACATTTTCCTGATTGTAAGGGAGAAAGTATTAAATGAACCAGTCATTGTCTTTCTGTCATGGAGTTAATAGTTCAGTCTTGTATAATTAGGCTCATATGGAGCTAACAATTTAGGGACCTAATGAAATCAGGTGTACAGTTGCATAAAAGAAGTTGACTTACTGCCCAGCGTGGTGGCGCATGCCTGTAATCCCAGCACTCGGGAGTCTGAGGCAGGAGGATCGGTGTGAGTTCGAGCCCAGCCTGGGCTACAAAAGTGAGCTCAAGACCAGCCTGAACTGAACTGCATAGCGAGACCCTGTATCAAAAGACAAAAAAAAAAAAAAAAAGTTGACTTACTTATTCTCCTTGACCACCCCCCATACTCCCCTGATATTTTACAATTGCTTGGTGGTATTGGATACTCAAGAAAACTGGTTTATTAGCTTAGATTTAGCAAAGAAAAATAAAGACTGTTACCATTTTTCTATGATGGGCTCTCTACTATGAAGGCACTGTTCACCTTTGAGTTTAGCACTAAGAGGTACTTTTTTAAACTTTCTACTTCTCTTATGTTTCCTAGGCCAGTCAAAATGAATGAAAAGAATATAACCCTGGGATTATTCATGGATTTGAATTAGTGCAAAGATTTTAAGCAATACTATTTGCACACTAGTGCCATCTAGTGGAAACTGTATGCTTTGCTTCAATTACTCTTACAGGACAATCTGTTCCTTGTAAAATAAGACTACTTACATGTGTGCTGATATTCAAAGCAGTTAGTTTCTTGTCAAAAAATTGGGACATTCTAGGGAAGAAAAATGTCTTTATAGGTGAGTCCTGTGAATACTGCATATACAGGAAAAATTTAAACTTAGAGACTGGGTGTTGTGGCACTTGACTGTAATCCCAGTGCTTGAGAGACTGAAAAAGGAGCATCACTAGGGGTGTGATCTATGTAGCGAGACCTTGTAAACCCTGTATCAAATACAAAAAAAATTATAATTTACTAAACTATGAGTAATTTTCATAGTGTTTATTTTAGACAGGTATTTGAGATATAATTCCTATGTCATACACTTCACCTGTTTGGATGTTTTATCAAAAATTTTTAATTATGTTTGCAAAGCTGTGCAAGCAGCACCACAGGGACATCCAGGAAGACGCTGGAGTGGAGAACAGCAGAGGAAGAGCCTCTTGGAGATTAGGTGTGTAGACGGTGGACTGTAGCAATGAGGTGGAGGAGGAGGAGACAGGTGGGACACAAGGAGGATGTGATGCCTGAATTAAAGCTCGCAGATAGAGTGAAGAGAGGGACTTCAAGGAAGGAGGAGGTAGCAGGTGGCATTTTCTGCCTGAGCTGGCACTCACTGTGTGTGTGTGTGTGTGTGTGTGTGTGTGTGTGTGTGTGTGTGTGAAGCTTGAATCGAAGAGGTAGAATTTGCAATAGATTGGAAACCCAAAAGCCAGCTATACGCTGGAAGAGACCTCTGAGAAGTAAATATTTCTTAAAGGTTCTCAACACTAGCAGAAAAACTCCGAGTCTGAGGTCATTTTGTTTTCACTCCATGCTCTCCCTGACTTGAGGGAATGTGTTGAGAAGTCAGCTGAGATTCTGATGGACTTTTATTTATAGTTGATGTGTTTCTTTTCTTTAACAGCTTTTTTTGTTGTTGTTGTTGTTATTGTTGTTGTTGTACCTGGGATTAAACTCAGGATCTTGTGCTTGCTAGGCAACTGCTTATGCTGTTGAGCTATCTCCCTGGCTCCTTAACAGCTTTTAAGATTCTGTTCTTGTGTTGAATTTCTAGGATATTGACTATTACATACCTTGGTGTAGATCTCTTTCTTTTCTTTTCTCTTTCTTTCTTTCTTTCTTTCAAATATATTTTGTACAGGGTCCATAGAGTCTCACTACACAAATTGGATTCATTGTGATTCTCCTATTTTTCAGCCTCTGAAAGTGCTGGGATAACAGGCACGCATCACCATACCATCTCAATCACTCTCTCACCATGCCCTGGGGGTGGGCCCAGCATGGCACACTAGGGATCATACACCAGTTGCTGCTCCTGCTTAAATCTACTGAACTATCTGGCCAGCCCATAGATTTCTTTAAATAATGGCTAATTGGAGTTCTATATGCCTCACTAATTTGCATGTCAAATTCTGTTTCCCCTGCTTGGGAAGTTTTCTGCCATAACTTTTATGAACAGTTTTTTTTTTTTAATGTCATTTGTGCTAGCAGCTGCTTTCTTTTCTTTTCTTTTAAACTCTAGTCTATCTTATGCTATTATTCTTTGCATCATTGATCAGGGATTAGATTGACTTCTTGTGGTTCCTTCCTATTTTAAAGAAATCTTTCCTTTCATAATTGCTAACCATCATCCTGTGTTCTATAGTTGAGACTGTATCTTCAAACAGGCCCTTCCTTAAAAAAAAAAAAAAGAAAGAAAGAAAGAAAGAAAGAAAGAAAGAAAGAAAGAAAGAAAAAGAAAAAAGAAAGAAATTAAAACAAAGGGCTGGTGAGATGCTCAGTCATCTAAAGTGCTTGCTTAGGCAAGCTTAGGCAACTGCAGGACCATTGTTTAATCCCCAGCACCACATGCTGCTCCAGCTTCACGCTCAGGGCAGGCTGAGCCAGCCATAGTAATAATAATAATAATAATAATAATAATAATAATAATAATAATAATAAAGCAAACAAACAAATTGGCTCTTTCTGCAGTGTATACTTTCAATGGAACTTTTAACCTCTTAAGTATCTGCATGAATGTGTTTCATGGGTCAGGGAGACAGCTCAGTGGAATAAGTGCTTGCTTGGCAAGTGCAAGATACTGAGTTCAATCCCTGGTACTGCTAAAAAAAAAAAAGCAAAACAAACAAACAAAAATGAACAAACAAACAAGAAACCCAAGAATCTGTTTCATGGATTCCATTTCTTTCCTCCTTTGGGTGATCATGGTTTCCACCATTTTCCTAAGCTCTATTTGTCTCATCTGTATCTGCTCTAGAGTCGCTAAGCCGGTTTTTCATTACAGTCACCATATCTGTAGCTGTCTGAGAAGTTATTTCTGATTTGATTTTTTTCTAGAGCCTCTTTCATTTACTTTGTTATTTCTGTTACTACCACTTCAGAGAGTCGAGGTGGGTGGCCTTTGAACTGTTCTACCTCATTTCCCCTTGGTTTGCCATTGGTGAGCTGTAAGTCTAGAGTTACATTTTATTTAACTGTCTTTTCATTTCATTTTGTTTTGTTTTAGCTCCTATGGGAAGAAGCTCTACTGAAAACGCAGAAGAAATGGACAGATTCCTAGATACATATGAATTATAAAGAAGATATAATTAATCAAGATATAAACATAAAGAAGATACAATTAATATAGGATATATAAAACTTCTAAATCAACCAGTATAGTCAATGAAATTGAAGATGTCATTGAAACCTTGCTATCAAATAAAAGCCCTGATATTAACAGAATTCTAAATTCTACTATAAATCTGGAGAAGACTTACTTGCACTACTTCTCAAACTCTGTAATGAGAATGAAAGGGAAGTGAAACCCCCAAATTCATTCCTGCAAGGAAGTATTGCCTTGATACTTAAACCAGAGAAAAGTCCAAACAAAAAAGAAAACCACAGGCCAATCTCCCTAAGGAACACAGAGGCAAAAATCTGCTCAATAAGATACTGGCCAACAGAATGCAAGAAATCATCAAGATGATTACACACTGTGACCAAGGGGATTCACCCCAGAGCTGCAGATAAAGTCCAAAATAGATAAATTAATAAATGTAATATCCATATTGATAGCATGAAAGACAAAAACTATGATCTCAAATAGATGGAGAAAAAGCATTTGATGAAGTCCAACACTCATTCATAATAAAAACCCTGGAGAAAATGGGGACAGAAGATCTTTATCTCAATCTGATAAAGGCCATATATTATGAACCAACAGCCAACATCATATTAAACGGTCAAAAACTGAAAATTTTCATTCTAAATTGAGGAACAAGACAGGGATGTCCACTGTCAGCACTCTTATTCAATATAGTTCTGGAAACTTTAGTCAGAGCAATTAGGCAAGAGACAGAAATAAAGAGAAATAAAGATAAGAAAGGAGTAAACAGAATTATCATTGTTTTCAAATGACATGATACTCTATATAGAAGATCACAAATCAAATACATCTAGATTTAATATCCAAATTCAGGTGTAGCTTGGTATAAATCGACACTCAAAAATCAGTAGCTTCCCTATACTTGAATAATGTACTCAACTGGGAGAGAAATTAGGGAAGAAACCTCTTTCACAATAGCATTAGAAAAATGAAATAATTAGGAATAAATCTAATGAAGAAAGTAAAAGACCCCTCCATTAAAAACTACCTTATTCAGGGGCTGGGGAGATAGCTCTGAGGCACAAGTGCCTGCTGGGCAAGTGCAAGGTCGTGAGTTCGAACCCTGGTCCCACAAAAAAAAAAAAAAAAAAAACAAAAAAACTACCTTATTCTACAAAAGGAGATTGAAGAGGATATCAGAAAATGAAAATATGCCATTTGATCTTGGGTATGAAGAACTAATACAGTGAAAATTTAGGCCATATACCTAAAATTTCTACACAAATTTAATAAAATCCTGATCAGAATTCCAACAGTGTATCCAAGAGAATTACAGAAATAATCCAAAAATTCATTAGAAGCCGGGTGTTGTGGCACACGCCTGTAATCCCAGCACTTGGGAGGCTGAGGCAGGAGGATCACTGTGAGTTCGAGAACAGTCTGGGCTACAAAAGTGAGCTAAAAGCCAGCCTGAACTTCACAGTGAGACCCTGTCTCAAAAAAGACAAAAACAAACAAACAAACAAACAACACCACAAAAAATCATTTGGAGCCAGAAGAAACATGGTAATTCTGGGCCATAAAGGCTAAAGTAGGAGGCATCATAATCTCTGACTTGAAACTCTACTAAAAAGCTACTGTGATAAAAACAGCACAGTACTGGTGAAAAACAGACCTGAACATCAATGAAACAAATTAGAAGGTGCAGAAACAACTTTAAATGCATCCAGCCACTTGATTTTTAACAAAAGGGCCAAACATATTTGCTGAAAGAAAAATATCCTCTTTAATATATGGTGGTGCAAAAACTGGCTTTACACATACTGAAGATCACAACTAAACCCTTATTTTTCACTAGGCCCTAAAATAAAACTGCAGTGAATGAAACATCTACATGCAACAGAAAACTAAATCTGCCAGACAACAGAATAGGTAGAACCTTCAAAGACATTTGTACTATGCAGACTTTATTAACAAAGCCCAAGTTGCACAGGACATATCACAAAGACAACTACTGGTACTGCATCTTATTAAAAATATTTTACACAGCAAGGGAAATCCCCAACACAGTGAAGAGATAACCCACAGTTTCGGAAAAATTTTGTCAGCTGTTCCTTAGACAAGGGGCTAATATTTAGAACATACAAAAAACTGAAAAAAATAAGACCTTTAAGTTAAAGACCCAAGCCAAAAATGGTCATCTGAAATGAATAGACAGACATTTCTCAAATGAAGAAGTAGAAATACTAAACAAGTATATGAAAAAATGTTCAACAAAACTGGCCATGTCATTTGAGAAATGCAAATTAAAACATTAAGATTCCATCTGACCCCAGAAAGAATGGATACCCTTAAGAAATCAACTGATAACAGCTGCTGTTGAGACTATGAGAAAAAAGGAAACCTTTTCCACTTTTGGTGGGAGTGTAGACTGGTGCAACCACTGTGAAATCAATGTGGAGGTTACTCAAAAGAACTAGCACTATAGGTTCCATTGGACCCAGCTGTTCCCCTTTCTTGTTATCTTTGTAAGAAAAATTTAAAGCATCATACCACAGGAATATATGCACATTCATGTTTATAGTGACACCAGTTGTAACAGCTAAATCTTGGAAACAGCCCAAATGTCCATCAATTGGTGAACCTATGAAGTTGTGCGTCTTTTATACAATGGTGTTCTACTCAGCTTTAAAGAAGGATAACCTTGAGACATTTCTAGGTAACTGGATACAATTCCTCGAGAACATGCTCTTAAGCACAAGAAATCGGGCACATTTATGTAAACACCAGAGTTTCTCCAGAGTGAAGAACCAAAAGTGAAAAAAATGACTAACCTGTACATTACAGACTGTGAAACAGAAATAAAATGTTTAAATGTGAAGGTGGAACTCCAGGTGGGAGGGGAAAGGAAGGAAGGGAAAAGGAAAAAATCAAGAAGGAAAAAGTGGAAAGAAAGCTTTCATAATATGTAATGTAACCATTGTTAATTTTTTTGTCTTGAAATTCTGTACTATATGTACCCTTGCACTGTTTTTTCTGCTATTTTTACCCTTAAAAACATAATAAACAAATGTGTTTTTTTTTTTTTTTGTCTTTTTGAGACAGGGTCTCGTTATGCAGTTGAGGCTGCCTGTTAGCTCACTTTTGTAGCCCAGGCTGGTCTCGAACTCGCACCGATCCTCCTGCCTCAGCCTCCCAAGTGCTGGGATTACAGGCGTGCGCCACCACGCCCGGCGATAAACAAATGTTTTAAAAGGCTCTGAAAAAAAAAAAGAAATCTTTCATAAATAGAGGAAGTAGAGGAATGGGGAACATTAATCAAATTATATCATGTACAGGTACAAAATCCTTATCATGAATGTGATCATTATGTATACCTAAAATGTACCAATAAAGTTAATTTAAAAATAATCATAACTTCATAATAGTTATACAGAGCACAGTGTGCAGATGTAATACATTTTTTAATTGATATTGGTAAGGAAAGAAAAAAAAGAAAAAAAATTCTTCTCTTTAAACTGAGAGGAAGTAGTTGTATACATAGTCCAATGTTCCATAATTGCAATGGGTTGCTGGTGAAACTGGCAATGTTGGAGGCAGTTGATTTAAGCTTCTTACAACTCATTATACTAATCTAGCTTTGCATTTTATGCCTTGCAATTAAGCTTTTCCGCTGGGTGATCAAGGGCAAGTTAAAACATGACCTGTATAACAAAACATTCATCTTTTGTATCTTCCAAGGTCAGATCCCCTCAGGATTAATTTTGGAACCATGTACAGTGCTTTGTAGAACTGTTGTCAGTGTCAGCCATCAGGATGACTCACAGCCATTGCTTGGCCAGTTTGCTTTCTGTAAAAGCCTGAGAGAATGTTTTTTCTCTAGGTGACTCTCCTTAGACACACTATACTTCACTTATCCCTTTCCTCTGAGGTCCCATAATCTCCTTGACCAGAAAATTTGGGACACCACTGAGTTATAGGATGTTACAGCACAGGTTCCATTATGTCCTGAGTCCTCACTGACCTTGAAGAGCTAGGGCCAAAATGTTGGCTGTCCTTGTAGCCCTTTTTTTTCTCCAATTTTTGGTCTGCTAACTTACATTCTCAACTCTCCAGCAGAGAAGCTTCGTGATACTATTACTCTATAACATAGGTAATTGAGCTTAACATCACTGTCTTCCTGAATATCAAACATCTTTGACTTAGCTTTACATTGGTGTTTTCCATCAATCATTGATATGCTAATAAATCTCTACAGAATGTGATAAAAGCAGTTACACATTTTTATGCAGATATTTGGAAATCCAAGGATGTACAAAATTGTAGCCTGTCAAGCCTACGGCATTTTGCCCAGTTTCTTACTCTCAATTAATACCCTTTTTTGTTTTATAGGGGTAAATTCATGTGTGAGAGCCCCAAGGAAAATAGTCAGAGGCAGATAGCCTCAAATGACAGCAGTTGTAAGCAGCTGAGTAGAACAAGAGCTGCCTGCTTCCTTACTGATACTGATTAACTCTTACACATGTTGTTCTATTTACACTCTTGTATAGTACCATAAGCAGCACATGCCTGTTTACTTGTGCTAAGTCATGGTTATATAGCTATCCAGCTGTGCACTTGAGCTAGACCGTGGGTTCAGCCCTCAAAGCTATACAGAAGTGTCCTTATGTGCTGCAAGCTTTGGGCACTTTGGAGCAGTACCCCACGCTCTCATGTACCAGATCTTCATATGCTGCTGGGACTATGGGGTGATCTACAATTCCAAGTAAAATTACACAAGAGAGTGAATATAGAAGCATAACAGAGCTTGCCGTCATTTTTGGGTGACTCCTTTAAACAAAGTAACAAAAAGAAACAATGTTTCTTCCTTCCACAGGAATTGTGGGCATTTCACATTGCATATTTATAGACATTCGTTAATCCATTGATCAGTGGCATAGACGGTGTACCAGTGTTTTGCATAACACAAGATATACAAATGTATAACATGGTATAAGATTGGCTTACGATGGTCATACACACAACTGGATGAGGAGGAGTGTAGAGGGTATCTATGCACTGCGGCCGAAAGCTTTGAATCCATGGTGTGGAGTTTATTGCAGTGGCTGTGCAAGTCCATGTTAGGATGCCAGTGTGCCTGCGCCAGAAGGCTGAAGGATCTATGCTGGAAAACTCTGACTTAAGACTGAAGGATCTGCCACTGAAGCTGAAGGGTCCTGCAGGTCCTCGAAGCCAGGAAATAGTGTCCAAGCAGAAGGTGAAGACTGGAGCTCCGTTGAAGAAGAAGAGCAGAAATATCTTCCCTCATTTCCACTTTATCCTTCGTGGTGTATGCCTCTGCCTTGAGCATCTGAGAATGTTTGCTTACCAAGTGTTCACTGTATTTGGGGGAAAACTTGCTTAGGTCAGTTGTTCTCAGTATTTTAAGTTCAGATGATAGTTTCTATTACATAAACTACTAATTGAAAAGGAGAGGATTTTTTTTATAGAAAGAGTTTGCTAGACCAAGTTGAAATCCACAGATTTATAAAAATGTGTCATCAAAACGACAAACTTTGAAGGATAAAGTAAAATTAAAAAATACTTCTATATCTCTCAGTTTCTCTTGGTCACCTTCAATCTGCACTATTCAATAATTTTGAGAAACACATTCCAGATTTTCTAAGACTATTAAGTGTTGTTCAATAGGGCTGAATTAAGGTGCATATTTGATTTTCAGCAATAGTCTTCAATTGATTCTGTAGTGGTCAATACATTGTGTGAACTTCCTGGGTTGTCTCAGTGGTTCCACAACCTGGGGGTCCCACCCTGCAGGGCATGAGGGCTGGCCATAGGGTGTGGAGGGGCCCCACCCTAGGGCAGGGATGGCCCACCCTAGACCACAAAAAGGATATATAAAGGGGTTGAGAAAGTAAGAATTACAAAAATAATTGGAGAAACTTTGTAAAAACCTAGAAGTATATTTGATTTTCTTGAAGTGGCTTCTGACTATAGCTTCATTTTTAAGTGGAACTAAGTTACCAACCATAGAAGGTTTATTATGGACATTGTTTATATTAGGAGAGCTCAAATGGTTTCCTACAATTGACTTGCATGATGAAAAATATTGCCTAATGAAGGCAGATTAATTTTTAAGTGTATGTATGTATATTGAAATGATTCACTATGCTAACATCTTCATTTGTTTTTTTTATCACTGTCAAGACAAAATATCAACATACCCAAGGTACACAAAGTTAAAAGAGGAAAAGCTTTTTGCAGCCCACAGTCTGTAATGGCATCAGTTCATGGCTGGCTCAGTCTGAGGCAGGGTACCATGGCACATGGGCATCACAGAGCAGAAATGGTCCATAGAGAGCATGGGAGGAGACAGCAAAGCAGCAACAAGTGACAGGTCTCTCTTTTTTTCTTTCTTTTTTTTTTTTTTTTTGTCCCTTGTATTCTATCCAGGCTACACTCTCTTAAGGTGGCTAGCACTCACACCCAAGGTGGGCTTTTGCATCATCACGCCCAGAAATATGCTGAACCTTAAAAAGTGGAGTAGTCAGTAACCACACACCCTTTATTCCAGCAGGACACACTTAAGGCTAGCATCACACACTGTAAATGCAGCTTCCTCTCAAAAGCCTCATCTGGGAGCACACAAGACTTTGGAAGGACATCTAGACACAACCATGACAATTGATTGTGGGGTAATACTTCCTTTGCCACTTTCTGAAAGCAGCTTTTCTTACCATCAGAATGGATACCCAGAGGACCCTCTAGGGGAGAAGAACGAAGAAGATGAAGAAAAAGGTCTGAATTATGTACTCAGATAATGTCTATTATAAACTGCAAGCTTCCTAACCTTCAATAATGCTTGAAAAAAATCAAGTCTTTTTCCAAGCATTGAACTGCCATGGCTCAACCATTAGCACTTTATGGAATCATTATACTGAAGAACATCCTTAAACAAAGGTCTGATACTTTAGGCAGAACTAATTGATATCACTCCCAAAATATCAGGCCCTGACCTCTGACGGGTTAGGACTTAGGTGGGATAAGTAAGCAAGCAAGTACAGAGGCTAAATGACTTGTTAATTGGGGACACACCATTCATTATACACCATAGTAACCAGCTATGCATCTTTGTGGCCAACTATTTTTAAAAGAGAAGAGCAACCCACTCTGGGATGGGAACTATCACCTGGGCACCTGAAGTATGCTGACTGCAGAGGTATTTTCTATTACAATTACACTTTTAATTTCTAAGACATGTATCCAAATACAGTGCTTTAAATAAAATGTTATTTAACATATAAATACGCTAATACAGCATAAACAAACTTTATCCATTTTGTTTTGCTTTCCAAAGTGTGTAGATTGAAAGCAAATCTTTGACTGTTTTTATATTTTTAGACCAAAAAGGCAGTTTTCTTTTTAGGAGTGGGCAGAAAGTTGCAAAGAACTACGTGCTTACATGTGTCTTGGGCTTGATTCAAAGTTCTACTACCACAAGTTGGAAATTTTTCATAAGTTTTAAACCAAGAGCCCATTTTCATTTTGCACCGATCTCCACAGGGGATGTAGTCAATGCTGCCTAAGTCTGAATTGTTGACGCCTACTCTAATGTGGAGGTCCATCTTCCCTTTCCTCTCTGTGGTTGTGGGACTAAGACACGAATTAATGCTGAAGATTGAACGGCAAAACCAGGCTGAGAAGCAGGGAGAACAACTATAGAAAACCTGTTGCTTCACATGTTGAAGCAGCAAGAGTTGCTCATTGAAGTGAAAGGCTCTGAAGCTTTGCTAAGGTCTTCTCAAACCCTATGACTTTTCCTTACACACAACTAAGCAGAGTTTCCAGAGATCTCGAGCTTTTGTATTATCTGCACGTCACAATCCACTGCTGTGGTTTGCAGTCTTTCGGTTTGTCTCCTTGAAGGCAGCAAGATAGGCTTGTCTGCTAGCCACATTCAAAGGGGCCTCCCCGCCAACCACCACCATCACCATGGTCCACTTCTGGATGAAGCAGGTGTGATTCAGATGTTTTGCACAGCATTCTTAAAAAATGGTCTACAAGACTCATCATACAGTCTAAGGCAATGTATAACTTCAGTGGCTCTGTTCTATCAGGAAACACATAAGAATGACAGTATGAGCAATACACTCAGCTTCAGGAAGGATAACCAATTCACTGGAGATATGGAACGCTGTTTCCTAAAGCAATTTCCATTCTTGATGTAGCTATAAGAAAAAGCAATCAGTCACAGCACAGTGAGTGAAGTCTGGAAGAATACTCTGCCCAAGGCTAAATCTACCTGTCATCCTCAAAGGCAAGCTACAAATAAGAAAATGAAAGCTCATCTCCTCTTTAAGACAGAGAGTATTTTTTTTTTTTTCTGTGCACTCCTTATGGAAAAACTATGAAATAGATCCATTAACTGGCCCACTGAGGCCAGGATGTTCAGAGTTGTACAATACTAAGGTTCTTCATTATGGCTAATGATTTTCCTCACTTAACAGAGAATGACATTTTTGGTTATCAGGTAACAAACTGTTTTGTCTCTGAATATTGCCATCTGTCCTGTGTATTTATAGTGAATCACTTTTCCTCATCTAAAATTCCTTGGACCTGAAAGACAAGATATTTATCTCACTATCCTAAGTCCCCTGCAATCCGCCAGTCCTACCCTGTGCCAGGAGAACAGGGTTGATCAGTGCTTAAATATAGTTAGAGATTTCCAGAAAATCCTAGTCAGTTAAATAAATAAATAAACAAACAAACAAATAAATAAATAACCAAAATTTTCTTTGACAATTCCCAGCTCACCCCTTCATCTGGGCTTTATCTGGGACTTTATTCATGTCCCACTGTTCCCCATCAATGGATGCCAGTCTTTTAAGAAGCAAGAGGAAGAAAAAGGGGAGAGAGGACTGACACTTTCCTATAATCTAAAATATATACCACCACAGTTTCAGTTTTCTTGAAAACAACAAACAAATAATATGCAGTCTTATTATTCTGACTCTTTTGATTATCTTTATCCCAGCACAAAGCAGGTGGAATATAGGTTAACCTGGTATGATTAGTAATCATGTACCTTTCTCAGAAGGAAAGAAATATTAATTCTATCAGTTTGTTGTTTTGTCAAAGAAAAGTATTTATATACTGAGTCTGCATCTGAGGCTGATTCATCCTTCAATAACACAATAATGACAGTTTAATTTTTTTTTAAGTTTATGTATTAGGTACAAGATCTTGGATTTAATAGTTAATACAAAAAATTCATGAAGTTTATAGGAAGCCATAAAAAACAATAGCCAGTGTAATCTTCCACAAGAAAAATAATGTAGGGCTGGGGATATAGCACAGTGGCATAAGTGCCTGCTTGGCATGCACAAGATCCTGAGTTAGATTCCCTGTGACCAAATGGAAAAAAAAAAGTCACACTTCCTGATTTCAAACTCACAAACCTACAGTAATCAAAACAGAATGGAATTAAAACAATTATCGTGTTTATATCCTGTGCTCTGTATAATTACTATGAGGACAACAATATACATTGTATCAATTATTGGGAATGTACTACTAACGTGCTTTGAAACTGTCACATTGTTATTTCTTATTAAAAATAATAAAAATATATAATTTACATAAACAGAATGGTACTGGCACAGACACACACACATATATGTATACATACATACATATATATAAAACAAAACACATAGCTCAGAAATAAATCTACACATTTATAGTCAACTTGATATTCAACAAGGATGTATTGGAAAAACAGAAGAAATTGCATCCTTGTCTCACATTGTATGTAAAAATCAACTTCAAATGTATTAAAATTTAAGTATAAAATGACAAGAGGGAATATTAAAATTGCTAGAAGAAAATATAGGAAAATTTCTCTTTATGTTGGTCTGTGCATGCTTTTTAATATCTATTACACCAAAAGATAATAAAAATGAAGAAGACAAGTGGGACTGCACATGCTGAAAAGGTTTTGCACAGCAGTGGAAGTGATCAACAGGTAAACAGACACACTATGGAGTAAGAGTGGATACATGCAATCCATACACTTAATGAGTTAATATTCAAAATATGTAAGAGCCCCACTCAGCTCAGTAGCAAAAGGAAAATATAAAAACAAAAACATGATCCAGGGATAAAGCTAAATGGTACAACACCTGCCTGGCAAACGTGAGGTTTTTAGTTTGATTCCTGGTACCAAAACAAAAAGTCAAACAAAATGACATAACTGAAAAATGGGCAAGGATCTGAGTGCACATTTCTCAAAAGACGATTTATGTATGGCCGCCAGGTGAAACAGGTGTTCAACTTCACTAATCATCAGACAAATGCAAGCCAAAGCCATGGTAAGACAAGACTTCATTCCTGTAGAATAGCTGTTATGAAAACTAGAAGCAAAAAGAGAACAAAAATTAGAAAGGATGTAGAGAAAATATAACCCTGTAATTAGTATGGGGAGATCTCAAAACAAAACAAAAGGAAACAAAACAGAACTATCTTATAATCTTCTATAGGAAATATAATCAGAATTTTGAGTGACATCTGCAGTCTCATGTTTATTTCGCCAGTATTCATGATAGTGAAAGCATGGAAAGACCTAAACATCTGTCGGCAGTGGTGTGGATTTAAAATGTGATGTGGATAGGAAATTATCAAAAATTGACCATGTGTTAAGCTATGATGCAAATATCAGTAAATTATAAATCAGAGACGAGCGAATAACTGGATCACAGGGTAGCAAGAGTGCAATTTAGCAGAGAGAGCGGATTAACCAAAGCCTCTACCACTACTATTAGAAATCTGAAAAGAAGGAGCCTCCTTGAATCTGGAGAGGTAAAATTCTCACTAAAATTGCAGGCCATGGAGGAAAGAACAAGAACAAAGAATTAAGACACACTATATCCTTGTATCAGTGTCCCATGATGAATGTAATCATTACATAATACAAACATGTACATAAAAATAATGAAAAATTATATAGGAGCCAATAATGTGAGATAAAACCATACTTTGGAGTAGCACTACATTCATAAAATGCTTCTGTTAAAGAGAAGTAATGAGTATGAATAGAAGAAAACATCATGATGTGGCAAAATATAGTCACCTAAATTATAAGGTTAGAATTATGCTAAATACAAAAGTTATGTAGTATAAATGTCCCCATTAAATACACATACAATAAAACAGGATGTTTAACATTGATGATTCCTGAACACTGATCTAAAGATACTAGTTACTGTAATTAGAGAAAAAGGAATGAAAGAAAGTACAATGATAATTTGTAGATGATTTGATTGCATATTTGGAAAAATCCAAGAGGAATACCTATTACAAACAATAAGGGAAAACAATAAAATTGTTGGTTATAAAATTATTGTATTGAGCTGGCCTGATACTCAGTGGACTAAAGCACCTGCTTAGGGCTATAATCCCAACCCTTTGGAAGGGTGAAACTAGGAGGATCACTGCGAGTCCGTTCTATGTAGTGAGACCCTGTAGACCCTGTGATAAATAAAGAAAAAATATTATTGTATTGCAATGAACATATATTCAACCCTTCCTAAATCAGTGTGTCAGAGGAAAGGAGTTCACTGAGAAGTGTGGACCATTTGATCCCACACCCATAGTTCACTGAAGGCAGACATTATTCAAATAGCCTGATGTGGGTTCCTGAAAAAGAGCTTTTTCTTTTTGACAGGGTCTCCTTGTCTCCAGTTCAAGGAGGCCTTGAAATCACTAAGTAGCCCAGGTCAACCTTGAATTCACAGTGATCCTTCTGCCTCAGCATCTCCAGTGCTGGGATTACCCATGTGTGCCAGCTGTGAAAGGAGCTGTTTTGAAGGGAAAAGGAGACATGGAAGCTAGATGGGAAATAAAGACATGCCCACTTATGCAGAAGAGAGATATTTCAGTTCTTAGCATCAGTAGCTGTTGCTCAACTGCTCTCATGAAAGGGGACAAAACCAAATCCTATAGTAGTTACTGAGAAAAGGTATTGCAAGAGAAGCCAGCATGGATACGAAAAGACTAAGTGCTTGTCTATAATAATATTAAAAATGAAATAACAGTTTCATTTCACTCACAAATCCCAATAGATGTTTCACTACCTGTTCCATCTTCCTGTCTTCCTTCCATTGTTTATTTTCTTCCAGCACTTAAAATTGTCCTGATGAGCTAAGAAGGGGACATAAATGAACACATCATAAATAAGTGTATTATAGGCTTCTGTACATACTATTACATAAAGAATGCTGAATATGAGGTATGTAAAATAGCAAAAGTCATAGACACCAAACATAGAATTAGTCAGGTATGGCAGTACATACTTGTAAGCCCAGCAATGGGAAGCAGAAACAGGAGGATAGAAAAGTTCAATTCAGTTTGGATAATCTAATCGACAAGGGAGATTCCTCCTTAAAATAAAAAGTGATAAAGGGCTTGGGACACAGCTAAGGGAAAAAGTCCTGGGTTTAATCTGTATTATGGGAGTAAAACAAAACAAAACAAAACAAAACAACAACAACAAAAAAACAGTGGTTGTGGCCGGGCGTGGTGGCTCACGCCTGTAATCCCAGCACTTGGGAGGCTGAGGCAGGAGGATCGCTGCAAGTTCGAGACCAGCCTGGGCTACAAAAGTGAGCTCAAAGCCAGCCTGAACTGCACAGTGAGACCCTGTCTCAAAAAGCAAAAAAAAAAAAAAAAAAAAAAAAAAAAAAAAAAAAACAGTGGTTGTGGGATGACAGGGACTGGGAGGAGGAAAAATAAGTCGCTGTTCAAGAGAAATTACCTTTCAGTTATGTGAGATGAAAAATGCTAGCGTGTCTCTCAATTTCTGCTGTTTTACAGTGTGCCTAGAAGAGGCCAGGGAGATAGCGCAGCAGAATAAGCGCTTGCCTGGCAAGCGCAGGGTCCTGAGTTCAATCCCTGGTACCCACCCCCACCCCTCCCCCCCAAAAAAACCCCAGTGTGCGTCGAATTTAACCATATGGTGCAATTAAAATTTTGTTACCTGCCTGGAAAATGTGAGGTCCTGAGTTTAGTATCTGGTAACCCCCAACCTCGATTAAAAGTTCATTGCAAGTGAAGATCTTAGGCTGGGGATGTAGTTCAGTGGCAGTGACACTAGGCCTTTCCTGCAACTCTTTCTCTACAAGTTAACTTATATTAATCAGTATCTTTATTTTATGACTAAAAACCTAGGGCCTCAGCCAGGGATTAAAAAATTATATTTTGAAAGAATTTTAAGGGGCTGGAGAGATAGCTCAGTAGAGTAAGTGCCTGCCTGGCAAGTGTAGGATCCTGAGTTCAATCTCAGTACTGGGATTTAAAAAAAAAAAATAATAATAATTTAAAATAAATGTATTATGATCCATAGAAAAATATTAACTTCATTATTTTAGCAATCATACTAGACTTCTGTGAAGATTGGAGTAGTGAGCAGCTGTCGGTCAGCCTGTCTGAGATTCAGAATCCAGACACAGGAATATAACAACCTGGGGAAGAAAAAAGGAAGGCAGTGGATCCCTGAGATCCAGGAAAGATTGAAGGGAGACTTGGAGCCCATAAGGAAGGTGGAACAGGCCTCAATGCCCAAAAAGGAGGTAGCAGACTGTTCTTCCTTCCTGACTCCTGACTCACAGTGTGAGAAAAAATGCTCAAGTCTACAGAGACACGCTGAAGGCAGGTGAACTCCAGAGGCCTCCGTGGAGAAGTGCGTGGGCAGAATGGAGCAGTGGATGCTATGAACTGCAGCCTGGTGAGGGACTCCAGTCAGACAGCCTCTGGGGAGAGCTTAGCCCATTTCCATTTTTTAGGAAGGACCAACTGAACCTGGGACTCAGAGCAGCTGTGAGCTGGCTCCTTCTCAAGGATCCCAGCAACTAGGTGATGCACTATTGTGGGAGACATTCAGCGTTAGGGAGCCTAGGGTAAGCCAGGGAGAGTCACTCAAGGCTCAAGGCTGTTGTAGGCAGAACAACGCAAGCCCCACCCCCCCCCACCCCCAGAGGGGAGGATTGGGCTGGATTTCTGTAGCACTTAAAGCATGACAATCAGCACTCCAGTCTACCACAGGCTTCCTGCGATTATCCCATAGCCTGTTCCAATCTTATGGAAGACTTACTGGGATCATTCATGATGGATCTGGCTCTGTCTTTCTCTTTTGTTTATCAGGGATAACATTGATTTGGACACTACTACAAAACTATAGATGCCAGAAGATAACTGCAGAGACCTGAAATCACAGAGGAATCTTTACTCTTTGTTTTTAACCCTTTTTTCTTGAATATTTATTTTTTTCATGAAGATGGTTATTTTTAGTTTTCTATTTTTTTAACTTTTGTTTAGTTCTTGTTCTTGTCTCTTTTTTCGTTATATCCCTGTCCTCCTCACTAGTTTCTTAAAATTTAACCTTCCTTTGTCCTGCAGCCTTGTTTATAATGACTTTCCCTTATATCTTTGTTTTCCCCTCTCATTGCTTTTAATTTTCTTCTGAGGGTAAACTTTCTCTATACAGAGAAATATTTACTTCATATATTTTTCTGATTTGTTTTATTTATTTATTTATTTATTTATTTATTTATTGTCTTTTTCAGACAGGGTCTCGCTATGCAGTTCAGGCTGGCCTTGAGCTCACTTCTATAGCCCAGGCTGGTCTCACATTCACACCCATCCTCCTGCCTCAGCCTCCTGAGTGCTGGGATTACAGGCTTGCGCCACCACACCCGGCTTCTGATTTGTTTTAGATTTTGTTATATAACTATAAGCCTTGTAACTATAAGTGGCAAACTAATACTTACCTGTTTATTTTCTAAACTGTACTCAATGCTATTATTATTACTGACTGTGCTATTTTTTTCAAGGTGTCATGACTGTACTCGTCAGTTCTTTATCCTTGTATACGAAGACTGAGACTGACTTAAGGTCATAAACAATATTGTAGGTCAGTGCCAAAGAACCATAGGCTAGACAGAGGCAACAATATCTCATCCTCAATGGACTGGAGAGGTAGGATCTGGAAACACTCAAAACTCAAAAGCCAGCCACCCTCGAAGACATCTCTGAGTAGTCATTTCCTGCAGAGGTCTCAAATCTAGTAACAAAGCTATGTGCTATAAGGAATTGACAAGCACCAAATGCAGAAAACAAATTTTTTTTAAAAAAAGGAAATGAGAAGACACAGAAGGAAGATTCAGTTCCAGGCTTCCACTTTGTCAAAGGCAAACCAAGGGAGGGGTGGACAATGAAGTGAAACAACTAAAAAGCCATCCACTTGGACTCCCAGAAGTGGCAGGCATGGATGTAACAACACAGATGAATGAGGCCCTAGAATGTGGATCAGAAATAATTTCTCAGGTAACTTCAGAGATGATGGCCATAATGAAATGCATGATTAGTGAATATTCAGAAGATAAAAAACAAAGAACAGGCACTTAGGAAAATGATGGAAACCAAGAATGCCCAACAAAGGAAAGAAATTGAGTCAATGCAGCAGATTCTATCAGATATTCAGAAGATCAAAAATTTCATTGAAAGTATATGTGGCAAAATTAACCAATGTGGGGATATAGTATCAGATCTAGAAAACAGTTATGCAGTTAATGAACATCAAATGAAAGACTTCTTGAAAAGAGCAAGGGCCCACAAAAAAATCAATCCAATAGCTGTTAGATGGTACAAAAGAGTAACATAAGATTGATTGGAGTCAATGAAAAACAAATAAGCAAACAAACAAATAAAAAACATTGAAGGAGATCCAGGGAGGATTATAGGCCCAAGCACTGCCTAGACAGCCTTGAGAGACCCTGTCTCAAAATAAAAAGTAAAAAGGATATAGCTAAGTGCTACAGCCCTCCCCAACTTGTCCTCTTCTCAAGACTTAAAAAAAAAAAAAAAAAAAAAATCAGTCCTACTTACATTACCATAGCAAAAGAGACAGAAATGTGGGTCCAGATGAGCTAAGTTTCTGCTAGAACAAAAACAAATCTCCTGAAGAAGAATGGAATCCAGAGTGTCTACCATGACTAATTCCCAGTGTCTTACATATAATACACTACTACTAAACTATGGATGTTTTTGGTCCCTTTACTCCTCAAACTGGAAATATCCATCAAAAGAAAAATGGAAAGAAAATGAAGATCACTCTTAAAATGAACTACTTACTCAGCCATGAAAATGAATCCATCACTGATGCATAGCAGGACTCTATAGACAATGGAGTGAATGAAAACAGATAAACACAAAAATGTATGTAATTCTATGTGCATGTTCAGGAAAAGGCACACAGGTATGAGCTATAGTTGCTCCATTGGAAAGAATCTATTTCCTTGAAATAATTGCTTGTCAAGAACTATGAAAGAGCTCAGACTTTACCCAGCATTCTAGATAGCAATATAGCAAGGTTGACTATCTCTGAGTTCTGGATGTTAGCTGTGATAATTAATTACAGTATCAATCTGAGTAGGAAACGCTCAGCTGATCAGTTTAGCACAGTCTGAGTGTGCCTGGATGACCTAAATGAAATAGAAGATCCACTGTGGGTGTGTGGTATTAATCAAGAGGCTTGACTTGTAGCCTGGATGGACTGAAAAGGAAAGCAGGGAATTTCATTTCTGCTTCTTTGGAGGAGCTCCCGTCTTTGCCCATCACATTTGGGTGCTCATCCCTAGGCTTGCAATACAGATTCTGCAGCCTTCCAGCACACGTCCTTTAGTGTCCTCATGTCGCCTCACATAGGACTCTCCAGGGATCTCTAGGACTTTGACTTTTGACTGAGTTCTTCAGAGCTCCAGTGAGCAGATGGCTTTTTCATTCTTCCACACTTGACTCCACCGGTGACCATGCCAAGCCTACCTCAATAGGGTTCCTGTGGTGAACACTAATTGGCACACTGGCAGAAGACTCAAAATTCAAAGGACTTTATTATTCACTGCACAACAGACAAGGTGAGTTGCACACATTCCCTGTTTTAGGAATGAAGGGGAGCCCTAGTGAATGCTGTGTACACAGCAAGTTTGTGTCAGAATTGCACATCACCAACCTTAAGGAACCTAGGTGTGTGTGTGTGTGTGTGTGTGTGTGTTTAATTGGAGACTGATCCCAGGGCCTTGGCACTAAGCTACATTCTCAGTCCTTCTCTTATTTTTGAATCAGGTTTCCACTGGGCTGGAGCTCTCAGTCCTCTTGCACAAGTCTCCAGAATAGGGGTGGTGAGATAGCTTAGCAGTCTGAAGCGCCTGCTTAGAAAATGCAGGGACTGCAGTTCAATCCTTGGCACCACATGTGGCACCAGCCCCACCCCCAGGGCAGGCTGAGCCAGCCATAACATACATGCTAACATACATGCATACATACATACATACATACATACAAGTTTATTTTTTAAAATGTCTCCAGAATGCTAAAATTTCAGGGATGGCCATTAAGCCTGGCACAGGATGCTCTTTTATAAAAAAACACTAAGTCTGCAAGACCTTTGTCATGGAAGAGGAAATTATATTTCTTACACTAAACAGGAAAACTACCTTTTGCTGCAGAGTGAGATACTTTCTAGACTATGCACTTTTAAATATCACTGACGAGACAGCGTCTTCATTTGACCAGGAAAAGAGATCTGTGGAATGTCTCTTACAGTGGGTTATGTGAATTCTGTACTTGTTAAAGTTACCAAATCATGGTGGTGCGTGCCTGTAGTCCCAGCTACTTAGAAGCCTGAGCAGGAGGCTCACAAATTCGAGTCCAGCTTGGGCAACTTAGCCAGACCCTGTCTCAAAATGAAGCTTAAAAAGGGCTGAGGATATCATTTGGTGGTACAGAGCTGAAGTCAATCCCTCGTATTAAAGAAACGACTGAATCTTACATAAGAAGAACTAGGTGTGGGAAAATGAAGGATGGGAGTGAAAGTACATTCTTTTATTTTGGCAGATCCTTTAAAACGCACAAGTGTGGGAGAAGCCAGGCTGCCTTCCTCGAGTGAAGCTGGCCCACCGTCCCAGCACACCATTGCTTCAGTGTACACTGTTAGGCTACAGAGAGCTTAGGGAGCGATCATCTTATTTCTCATTATTATGTCTGTGGTACACTGTGCACCACTGCTCCGTGCTTTGTTTGTTGAATAAACTTGTAAAGTGAGGTTAGGAAAAGGAGGCCATGCTCTGACCCTGAAGGCAGTCATCCTCCTCAGCCCGCTGCCCCCCTCGCTGTCCCTTCCCTTCCCCTCCCTTAGCCTTTTCTCGCCTTCCTTTCCCGTTCCCTCTCTCATTAGTTCACAGAATGGAATGAAATCATCCCTCCAGCACATGCTTTATTTAAGGGAATACAATTTATAACACTTTGTTCTTTTAAAAAAAATTGGAATTAAAGTGAATTTAATTGAGGCCAGTGAGTCACGCTTCCTGAATATGAATGCCAGCTCTGACTTACTTGTGCCCTGGATCTCCATGTCTCCTGATCTAACTGCATGGCCTACTTAGATGGGTAAATGGGAAAATAATTTCTAGTGATTACAAGAGCAGTGATAAGCCAGGCGTGGTGGCTCATGCCTGTAATCCCAGCACTCAGGAGGCTAAGGCAGGCGGATTGGTGCGAGTTCAAGACCAGCCTGGGGTACAAAAGTGAGCCCAAGGCCAGCCTCAACTGCATAGCGAGACCCTGTCTCAAAAAGACAAGAAAAAAAAAAAAAAAAAAAAGAAAGAAAAGAAAAGAGCAGTGATATAGCAACAAATGTTATATCACTTAAAAATAATTTGGATATGGCTTATGCATCAGGCACTAATAGTACTGCACAAAACAGCACAATCATAAAATAAAACCAGAATTTTGAAAATCAGCCTAGTAAACAAGATGGGTTTGAGAAACAAACACATGCTGGCTTCTTTTTGAAACTCACTGTAGCTTCAACAAATCTTCAAGCACTATATGTGACCTGGAATCCTGCTTGCTTTCACTAACAGCAGCATTATTTTCATGCTACCTTGCAGTTTTGGAAAGGTGTGCTATTGCACACTGTTCAGTTGGTGTGTTGGTATGTGCATAGTATTTTTTTTTCACCAGTGAATGTAATACATTTAGTTTGGAAATGTTCACAAAATATACAAAACAGTTATAAATCCAGACAGGTTCTTCCCTAACTGCTAGGATTGTCTTTTCTTAGGACAGTGACACTGCAGTTAAAACTTGTGTGCTCCCCCTTCAAGCAGTCCACTTCATATCTGTGACGTACAGCGAGACTTCCCCAGTGGGTCAACACTTGGATCAAGTCATGACCGTCTTTACTGAAAACGTACCCTGCACCCATTTACCAATTCTGTTGCCTTCACAGCCTCCCAGTGAGTCGTGGACGTACAGAAGCATGCATCGTGAGGAGAGCTGTCAGCCATGCCCTGCACGTCAGCACCTTGTCACTCCTGAGCAACAGTGCTCACGTCCCTGAGGTCTGTGAAGAGTCACGTTTCCCACTCAACATAGTCAAAGGTGGAATGACTCAAGTACAAAGGCAATACATTAGGGACAATTTCTTATAAAGTCACCAACTCATCCAAAGCATTTTACAGAATTTACAATATTTTCAAAAGGGCTTCCAACATTGCCAGTTCTGCCAATAACCCACTGTGATTATGGAATCCTGGACTACACATATAACTACTTTTCTTTAGTTGAATGAGAAGAAATTTTTTATTGTATTTATTTTTTTCTTGTTTCAGAACCTTTGTTTGTTTATTCACTCATTTTTATGGCTGGCTCAGCCCGCCCCGAGGGCAGGGCTGGTGCAGCATGTGGTGCTGGGGATCGAACTGCGGTCCCTGAAGCCATCCAAGCTTTCCCAAACAAGCG
>PVJA010022941.1:0-10112 GCA_004027025.1 Myocastor coypus
ACTGGCCTCACAGCCCTGCCCTAGGCCCCCTGAGAACCTCCCCCCACCTCATAACCCCACCCCCGGCCCCATGAGAACCCTGCAGTCCTGCCTGGCAAGCCTTCTGTGCATCCCAGTGGCAGCATAGCAACATAGCAAGGGCCTAGAGGATTCGCGTGTGCATTTGTGTGAGGCTCCTGTGCCTCCACGTCCCTGGCTGTTCAGTAAGACCCGGACACTTCCAGAGCCTCTCGCTGCAAGCCTGCTTTAGGCCAGCTGGCTCGTGTTGATGGAAACAGACGACCATCTTCAGAAATCGTGACAAGAGCAGTTGCGTCACCTTTGTAAATTGCCCATTTATGTATAATTTAGAAGGTATTTTACATGATTGCCTCAGCCTGAGCTACCTCCCATCGTCCTGAAGGGTAGGGACTGCCATAGTCCTACCGTGACCACTGTACAGTGAAGGACTGAGAAGGACACCGGCCTGCTCTTGCACCTTCCGTCCAGGAGCCGAGAAGGGCGACGTGAGGCGCCACCTCTGACTCAGTGGCAACAGTATGGCAGGGTGTACGGGAGTTCACAGGAGCACAGATTTCATCTTTCTTCCCTGTACCTCCTAGGAACCACGCGTGGAGGCTGTTGGGATCAAGAGCCGTCCACCATGCTGTTGTGAAGATTACAAATCTTTTTTCCATTTTTATACATTTTGGGGGGCAGCTCAGCCCACCCTGGGGGTGGGTCTGGCATGGCATGTGGTGCCAGGGATTGAGCCACAGTCTCTGCACGCTTGCCCAAGCAGGTGCTTTAGATAGCTGAGCTGTCTTGCAGGCCCCTTTATAGAATATTTTTAGGAGATTCCCCAGCACATGTTGCTAGGAAATCTTTAAAAACATCTTTGGCCTTTCTATTCTTCAACACAGATTGATTTCCTAATTTTGGGGCACATGGAAAAGAAATCAAGCATTTTCATACACCTTTTAAAAACACAACAAGTACAAAAAAATGAGGGATGGCGAAGAATTTCATGCTATTTCTTTACACTGAGCCTAGGTGTTATCATATTGAGTTTCCTTTCTAGGAGGACTAGACAAAAAATGAAAAGAAACTGTGATAATATGTGGGATAATACTCTACAGAATATGCCAAAGAAACACAATAAAGTCACCCCTGTGTTCAGTGAAATATTTAAGGCAAACTGTGTTCAAACCTTCTGGGTGTCCAAGTAAGTGTTCTGACTGTGTTCTCCCGTGCAGTCAACGGACTGTCACAGAGAAATCCGAAGTTTCTGCAGGTGCAGGCATGGCGGTCAGCCACACCTGAGGACAGTCAGGTCTGGGCACCCAAGGGCAGCATCTTAGCTAAAGAGGGAAGCTTAGTATCCAGAGGGAGACAACAAAATAAAGTACGACAACATGGAAACTGGGCAGCCGACAAGGCCGTGTGCTTCGGAAGTGACGTCCACTCATTCACTCAGCACCCCGCAGAGCTGGTGCCCTTCTCCACCGCTAGCTTCCCATGCAGGAGAGGCCAGGATGGCGTCCTCCTGCTCAGCAGGGGGGTCTGCCTGAGCCCTCCCTAGTCCTGGGAACACCGGCTGCGGTCACGTTCTCTTCTTAAGCTTGCTCTCTGTCAGATACATCCCAAGGGATCCTAACTTTTCAAAAACGATCACTTTCCTTTCTGATTCATATCTAATTTTGAAACATTTTCAGCCAGAGAACTCTATGAAAATTACATGGAAACACTGTACTTTGCCCTCAAGCACCACAGGCCTAAAGATATACAAAACTTTGGCCTCCAATTCCTTCCTGACCGGGTCACCCCACAAATCATGAATTCAGTGTTCAGCACTTGATGAATGACATGCTTTTTAAAAATAATTTTTTTTACAAAGCTCTGAACCTAACTTGATTTCACTCTCTGGAAGATGGCAGGGTGTATTCGTTTTCTTGGACAGTACTAGCATTTTCTTTATTTATTTTCTGACATCAAATGAGGCCATGCCGTTCTGGAAACACGCCTCTGATAAATTACCAGCACTGTGTTTTCCTTCCGAATTGGAGTCTTCTGAGGAGGGGTGGCTTCCTGGGCCAGGCTTGTGTGGCTTCCACCCCGGAGCAGGCGGCTTGAATCCGCCCTCCCCACAGCTCAGCAGCTCAGCAGCACACCCTTCCTCGGTCCTGGGCCACACAGACCTCCCGCCGCGTCTCCCAAGCACTCCTGTCTGTACCGCTCAGCTCTGTGTGGTGCGATGACTCCGGGTAGGAAGTGCCCACACCCAGGAGATAGCTTTGCCTCCCTAAGTCTCCATGGTTGGTTCCAGCACATGCTTTCCTGTTACCAACGGTGGGTATGCAGTGGAGCCTGGCAGAATCGGCGAGCAGAAGGTCCTCTAGGCAAAGAGAACCCAAACACAGCATCCCCAGCTTGGTGCCCACAGGAGGGAGGGAGGCAAGGTCAGGCTCGTCCTTCTGTGCATAGTTGCAGTTGGAGTATCTCATGTGTCCCGAGCCTTTCACACTAACCCAGATCTACAGAAACCTACTCCCATCTATACAAGATTCCCCATTTAGGCTAAGGAATAGTCTTAGAGTCTAAGGAAGCAAGAAGAACCAGGGAGGCCCGCAGACTCACAGAATCAGGGGCTGCTAGCTAGCACACAGGGCCGGCTGCCCTGACGCAGGTCCCCTTCTGCCCCCAGCCCTGGGAGGCTGAGCAGCGCCCCTGCAGCCAGCCCTCTGCTCAGCATGGGGCAGTAGGCATAGGCAGCCTTGCTCTCACGCTGTGTGGGTCCTAGCAGGTGACACCCCCGTCATGAACCATCCCCTCTGGCCAGCACTCCAACAGCTCACCCTAATGCTTGCTGCTTGTGGCAGTCACAGCAGTCACAACAAATGGCGCTAAGAATAATTTTGTAAGCAAGGACTCCCAGGTAAAGACAACGTGGGTCCAGGAGCCTCCTGCTCCTGGCTGCCCCGAAGAATCTGGGTCTGGACTCTGCCCTGGTCAGGTAACTCTGAAACATCAGGAAGAGGCAGGCTCAGGGGCCAAAGCCTATGTGGACACAGGCCAGGCCTGGGCACAGCATCTCGGAGGCAGAGCACATCTCAGGGAACAGGCAGTTACATCCCACGCTTTCCAGAAAGCGAATCAAGACCCACAGACCACCAGGCATCACTAAAGGAAAGAGAAGCAGGTCTGTGAGACCCAGAGAAAAAGTTTGTTCTAAAGAACCAGGGTAACAAAACCATCTGGGATGAGAGGAGAGCAGAAAGCAAAGGGTCAGACCCGGAGGCACTTGCTGTCTCCCCAAGGGTCAGGGAAGAAACCTTCCAACCAGGGCATCCACTGGCCATCGGGCTGGCCAGGCGCTACACATGTGGCGTGAGCTCAGGTGTCAAGTGCTTTCTCATATGTGAACAACCCAAGGTATGAGTTATTTAAAGGGTGAAATGAAGACAGGTTACAGAAAACAGAGTCTTCTACAAAGGGCAAGGGGATCGAGAGTTGGAAGAAGGGAGGAGAGGAAGATTACAGAGATCGGGGCTGTGGCATGTACACGTGCCATCCCCACATGAGGAACGCTATCATTACGGGTCACAAGCATGCTGAATATAGTTTCTCAAGAATAAAAAGTACTTTGTGCTTAAGAGTGCAAAATCAGAGGACAGAGCGATCTACAGGCGCATGGACTGGCAAAGGGAAATGCTGGGCTGGTGAGAGCAGCCTGAGGGATAAACTTTCGGGTAGGGCACATGTTGAACTCTAGCAGCAGATGGCCAGAGCATCGTTTTAGGAGGCAGACACACAAAAATGGGTCTATGCTGGTGGAAAGATGGCCACTGTAGCGCCACTGTGGAGCAGCTCAGAGACACAGGGAAGAGCCTTAGTCAACATGAAGCTGTTAGCGCTAGGTGAGCTCACAAGGAGCATCTTCTTTTTTCTTTCTCTTTTCCTTCTCTTTCTTTTCTTTTGTTCTTTCTTTTTCTCCTCTCCCTCCCTCCCTCCCTCCCTCTCTCCCTCCCTCCCTCCTTCTTTGTCTTTCTCCCGTTCTGAGTATTGAAGCAGGTCCTTCACACGGAGCTATAGTTCCACCCCTTTCTTATTTTTCAGGCTGAGGTAGTTTCTCCCTAAGTCCCTAAATTGCCCAGGCTGGGCCTGAACCTGCAGTTCTCTCACCTGTTTCCCAGGGTGCTCATGTAGCAACTCCTCACCAGGAAGACTTACCACGTACTACAAACATGTATGGATTAAAAAAAAAAAAAAAGTCTAATGAAAATGACAGAGATTTTACTTGTGCCACATGAGCACACAGTAGGAGCACAGCTGTCTGTGACCCAGGAAGACAGGTGAGCCCCGACTCTGACCTCACAGGCTTCCACCCTCTGAAATGCAAGCGACATAAAAGAGCTGTTAGGACTTCCTGCATCATGCTGGGCTGTGGTGACGAAATCCCTGTAGTGCTATTCATGATTTGAGAAACCCTGTACATGCAGATAGGAAAATGTCTAAGCAACCAACAAAGGCGATGTCTCGAGAGCAGAGAGAGTATGAGGTTGCTGAAGATCCTTCTGGCCCATGTCCTGTGTCACATGCCATCTTGATTTTAAGTATCACCTCATTATTAGACACACCGTTTCAGAATATAAGCAGATTTGACTGGAGCTCGCCTGTGGACCTCATGCCCACCCAGTCACCTGCCCTTGCTCTACCATCCTCTTTTTAAATTAACTTTAGACCCATCAGCCCCTCACACAAATGGTAGAGGAAGGCAAAGTAGATCAGAGTGGCATATTTAGTCTCCTAGAGCAAAAAGGGACCCCACCATTGGCAACATAAAGCTTTCAGAGGCCCTGTGTTTTTATTAAAAATCCAATCCCTGAGCATCCAAGCCCTGTTGTCTGAGAGTGTGTATAGCTGTAAACCTTCTGTCAGTGGGCACAGGCAAGGTCTACCCATCCATTGCTTTTGCGGCTCCACTCCTTAGTCCAATCACTGAGTAGCTCTGCATTCCCACCCAGGCCCTGTGTGTCAATGTATCTTTAATTAAGATTCACACGTCAAGGGTATTGGGCAAGGGTTTCTATGAAATTAGTGCTTCACATTACAACTTACTACTCAATATCTGATAAGTAATTATTCTTGTGGCAGATTTGTTGATAGAAATGGAACAATCATCCAAAATGTAATGTTTCTGATCCTTTTTTCAAAAAGTATGAATAATGGGCATAACTATCTACTTAAAAAAAAAAAGAAGTCAAAATTTAAAAACAACTAAACCAATATAATTTTACTTTCAAAACAGAAGAGGTTTATATCATTCTGACACTCCAGTCTAGAACTAAATGGTAACAAGTCTATGACAGCAATTTTCATTAAAAATGATAATAAAGTAGTACTTCATTTAGTCTCTAATTTTAGTTCACTTCCAGTGTTATTGAAAACAATATTTCTTGAAATACAATGCTTTACATAATGAACTTAAACTATAAAGATTTTTCTCTAATGTAACATCATGAATCAAAACACTGAATATTACATTAAATAATTAATAAATTTAAAATTTTATCTAAGATTAACATTTACTATGTTAATTAATTAAAACACTATAATATTTAAAATAATTTGAGGTGTGTGTGTCTGTGTGTATGTGTGTGTGTGAGAGAGACTTCCTGTTCTGCATCTACCAGCTGATCTCCTCCAGACCCATCCCAGGCCGGGATGTGGGGTTCACTCCCACTGGCTGCAGCAGGAAGAAGCTAAAAATAGCAGCTAGTACCAAGCTGGGCACATCTGGATGAGTTTGAATTTGCTAAATCTGGACTCAGTAAGCTGAGACACTTTGCTGGACGCAGATCAGAGGAAGCGTCTTCTCTCTTTTTTCTCTTGATCTACAGAGGGGGCAACAGGCAACTGCGTGAACTAACCAGCCTAGAAGATCCCAGATACATCAAGGGGAGGTAATCAGACAGAAGTTAAGTGAAGTACATTGAATACAAATTCCAAATTTAATATCTGCTTAGCTACACAGACATAAGGTTTGTTCTTACTGTGCAAAATACAAAATTATTAGGTACAAGTGTTTGTCAACTGCTAAATATCATGACCCATTACTAGCATTCCTAACTGCAGTTCTGTAAATACAAACCTATAATTGCATTAACCATATAATCGCTTTTGGGTAAGAATTATGCTGAAGGTCAGAGGACAGTGCTACACAAAATGACAAAGAGAAGGAGCGATGCAAACTCCGGCCCTGAGCCCACCCAGGAAATACGCAGGGCACGCTAGCGTAGAAGAGCATGGGAACCACACGGCTGAAAACTCGGAATCAATAATGCTTGAAGTACAGAGACAACTGCAGAAAGGCATAGAGGGAATCAGATCGGAAATCATTTCTGAAGCAAAAAAGAAAGGATAATCATAATGAAAGAATTAATAACTGCTTCTGAAGAAGACACGGATAAAAATTAGAAGAGATTAGAAAAAATGGATTCCTTGAATGAGGAATATAGGAAAGAAATAGATCACATGAAGCAGACCCTAAGAGATACACAGGAAATTAAAACCTCAATCATAAGCTGCAAAGTTATCGCAATGAAACCAAAGACAGAATTTAAGATCTGGAAGAGACTGTTGCAACTAGGGAAAAGGTAAGAAAGGATCTCTTCAAAACAACTAGGACAAGCCGGGCGTGGTGGCGCACGCCTGTAATCCCAGCACTCAGGAGGCTGAGGCAGGAGGATTGGTGCGAGTTCGAGACCAGCCTGGGCTACAAAAGTGAGCTCAAGGCCAGCCTCAACTGCATAGAGAGACCCTGTCTCAAAAAGACAAAAAAAAAAAAAAACAAAAAAAAACATAACTAGGATACAGGAAAAAAATAATTCAGCATCTACAAGATGATGTAAAGATTAACAGAGTGAGATTAATTGGAATCAATGAGAAAGAACATTGTATATTATATCAATAAAATGATATAAAAAGAATATGGGCAGAAGTAATAGTAGAAAACTTCCCAAATATGGGGAAACAATTTGGCATTCAGATAAATGAAGCATATAGAACTCGAAGTAACATCAACCGAATTAAAACCACACCCAGATATATAGTAGTCAAGATCCCAGAAATGGAGCACAAGAGAAATATGCTAAAAGCCATTAGAGAGAGAAAAAAAGATCACATTTAAAGGAAAACTCATCAGAATAACAGCAGATTTTCTGCACCAACCACAAAGTCAAAAAGAACATGGATCAGAGCACTTCAAGTGCTCCATGAAAACAAATTCCAGCCCAGACTGTTATACCTGGCAAATCTCTCTTTCAGGTTTGATGGAGAAATAAAATACTTCCATGACAAAGAACAACAGAAGAATTTCATGGCAAACCCAGTCCTACACAGACTAAGAAAAGATATTCTAGAGAGGTTCCAAAATGACCAGAACTTCCCAAATGAGAGTGGAAAGAATCCACCCAACAGGGCAAACAATTAAACATAGGAGATAAAGGTATAACCAACAGCAGGTAAATAACATGCCAAGCATAAATGAATACATCTCAGTTATAGCCATCAGTGTAAGTGGTCTCAATTCACCCATTAAAAGAAACAGACTGGCACAGTGAATTAGGAAGCCAACCCCAACAATATGCTGTACAGAAGAAACACACTTAACTCATGAAGAAATTCATAGGCTGAAAGTCAAATGATGGAAAACAATACTACATGTCCCAGCACCTCAGAAAAAAGCAGGGGTAGCAATCCTATTCTCAGACAGTCTCAACCACAAAAGAAGATTGACCAAATGAGATAAAGAAGACCAGTACATGCCTGTTAGGGGAAAGGTTCAAGAGGTAGAGATAACACACATGAATATGTATGCACCCAACATGGGAGCACCCAGCTATATGAGACAAATCTTTTTTTTTTCTTTTATATAAGACAAATCTTAATGGACATGTAAACTCTAATATCCAGTAACACAATCCTAGCAGGAGACCTTAACACCCATTTACCCCAAAAAGATAGGTCAAGCAGATAAAACTTAGCAAAGAAGTAACAAAACTTAACCAGTACTTGGACAAAATGGACTTAGTGGACATATGGAGTGTTCCACCCAACCACCTCTAAATACACATTTTTTTCCCAGTGGCACATTGGACATTTTTCAAAATTAGACCACATACTAGTCCTTAGGTCATGCTTAAGTATATGCAAGAAAAGAGAAATTATCCCATGCATATTATCTGACCACAGTGTAATCAAACTGGTAAGAGATGACATAAAACAAACACACTCAGCCACCTTATCTTTGACAAAGGGGCCAATCATGTTTACTGGAACAAAGATAGCCTCTTTAAGAAATGGTGCCAGAAAAAGTGGATTTCTACATGCCAGAAATTAAACTTTGAACCAAGTCTATCACCATGCACTAAACTAAAATAAAAATGAATCAAAGATTAAATATTAAAACAGAAACACTAAATCTCTTAGAAAAGACACTAGGAGGAAATCTTGAAGACATTGGGGTAGGCAAGCAGTTCATGGACAAAAATGAAACTACATGTGTAATACTTGACAGAATTAACAAGTGTGATCTCATTCTGAGAAGCTTTTGGACATAAAAGAAATTGCTAACAAAATGAAAAGAGGACCCAAAAATTTCAAAAACAACTTAACTAACAAGTACTCAGACAAAAGTCTTCTCTAGAATTTATAAGGAACTAAAAAACATTAGGGCCCCAAAATTCAAAGACTCAATCTAGAAATGGCCATCTGAGATGAACACACATTTCTCAGAGGAAGAAATACTAGAAACTAATAAATACATAATAAAATGCTCCATATCACTAGCCATCCATGAAGTGTAAGTTAAAACAACACTTAGATACCATCGGACCCCAAACAGAATGGCTATCATGAAGAAATCAAACAACAACAAACGCTGGAGAGGCTTTTGGATAAAAGTAACACTTCACTACTGGCGGGAGTGCAGACTGGTGCAACCATTATGGAAAGCAGTGTGGAGATTCCTTTAAACAACTAGGACTGTAAATGCCATTCAATCCAGTTATCCATCTTCTGGGACTTTTCTGAAAAGAGCTGAAAACTTCATATCATAGTGATGTTTGTGCACCTATGTTTATAGCAGCACAGTTTTTGATAGCCGATTGTTGGAAACAACCAAAATGTCCATTTCCTGAAGAATGATTGAAAAAGATATGGTGTTTTTATACAATGGAATATTACTTAGCTATAAAGAATGATAAACTTGAAGCCTTTATATGTAAGTGGATGTATCTTGAACATATACTCATAAGTAAGTAACCAGGCCTACATGTGTAAATATCATATAATTTCCCTAATATAAGAACTCAAAAGAAGAAATAAAAATGGAAAGGTATAATATAGTTAAATGGAAAGTAAGAATTTAAGGATGAAACTATGAAGAGAGAGGTAGCAGAAAAATTAGTAAACATGGTAGGGACAAAACCATGCATTTATATACAAAAGATGGTTAAGTCAATGGTCCTAAAAATCTCGAACAGGTGTTTGAAACTAGTAGGCAATTGCAGAATTTGCACCCTGATTAGCTATATATATTGATATCTCTCAACTAAGCAAATATACTGAGGATAGCAATGTGTAATACTAATACCATATTTGAAATGCCTATCATTCTGGTCTTCTAATAATACGCTACTTCTAATGTCATATCAATTATTTCTATACTCTCTCTCAAGTAAATGTTTGTTTAAAAATTAAGAAAAAAAGACAGAATGAAACAAGGTAATAAAAGAGAATGAGACAAAGAATAAAGGCCATAGAAGTATGCTGCTACAATTTTGTAAATGGCTAAGATCTTAAATCTCTGTGTAACAATGCACAATTCTTCTTTTTCCACATTATATAGGGATTTAAAGTTTAGAATATCAACAATTGATGGGAAGTATTTGTTTTATGTTATGTCTAAGCCATTTGATATTCAGAAAGATAGTGATGTTACACTTGAGTGCCTATATTATAGGGAATAACATCATTAAGCTTTTCTGGAGGGTTAACAACTTAAGTTGGCAGACCAAATAGAGAAAAAGAAGGAATACAAACATAGCCAATATTTTGGCTCTAGCCCTTCA
>PVJA010022941.1:19627-33844 GCA_004027025.1 Myocastor coypus
CTGCCACGTACCCATAGCTAAAGAGCCACCACTCAGTAGCCTGCCACGTACCCATAGCTTTAGAGCCACCACTCAGTAACCCACCATGTACCCATAGCTATAGAGCCACCACTCAGTAGCCTGCCACGTACCCATAGCTAAAGAGCCACCACTCAGTAGCCTGCCACGTACCCATAGCTTTAGAGCCACCACTCAGTAACCCACCACATACCCATAGCTATAGAGCCACCACTCAGTAGCCCGCCACGTCCCCATAGCTATAGAGCCACCACTCAGTAGTCTGCCACGTACCCATAGCTATAGAGCCACCACTCAGTAGTCCGCCACATCCCCATAGCTATAGAGCCACCACTCAGTAGTCCGCCACGTCCCCATAGCTAGAGAGCCACCACTCAGTAGTCCACCACGTACCCATAACTGGAGAGCCACACATTCTTTTAAAAGTTGATAAAGAAAAATGTTTACAGAAACCAACATTGTTTTGAGTATATTCAAATAAAGCCTTTGACATAGGTTTAATATGTTTATTTCCCTGATATTAGCCTTTTCTGTTTGTTGGTATTTTAGTCTTTCCAGATGAAATGTGGTAGAAGCCATAGGTACTGGCATCAAGCATTCTAATACATATGTTCAAATTTCATGATCAAGGCCCGAGCAGAACTGTAAGCGGCTCTTCACAGACACTGCGAATTTTGTTTCGTTTTTTGTATTTTTTTAGGGGTGCAGGGGAAGGATCTACAGTGTGTGCAGCATCTCACTCCTAGATCAGACTCGTAGTGATCTGTGTGATTATTGCTTCCCCAAGCTGGGATTACAGGCGCGAGCCCCCACGTCCATTTATCGCCTCAGTGCACCCTGGGTGCAGGGCCGGCACAGCAGGCCTGGGGATCCAACCCAGGCCCCTAGGTAGGTAAAGTGCCTGCTCGCGGGTGCTTTACTCACTCAGCTACTTGGCCTGCCCGACACGGGAGATTTTGAACTGAGTCAGTAAATATGCATAAAGCACTCTTCCAAGAAGCCCCAGAGGAAAGGCAGACGTACTGTTTTCCTAGAAAAGGTGTCCCATATGCCCTAGACAAGCATGTCAGGGCCACCATTGGCCAGAATTTCAGAGAGGAGCTGTGCCACAGCTGTGCCACACTGTCGCCTGAGAGCACTCACAGCAATGCTGGTCGAGCGTTCCGTGTGCACACAGGCCCAGTGCCTTGGCTGCAAGTAGAGGTGGCATGTCCCTGCCTAGGAGGACAGAGGTCGCCAGCTACAATCCCATGAGATCACCTCTTGAAGTAATAAATACAACTGGCTTGCAGTGCAGGTCCCTGCCCATAGCACCTGTGTGCCTCAGGAAGCTCTGGAAGTGGAGGGTGCCCTGACCCTGGCCACAGACAGGTCCACTGCACCCAGTCCCGAGGGCTATCTGGAAAGTGACTGAGAAGCTGGCAGATGTCCCCACTTCAGAGACCCCTCCAGGAGGAGCGCGAGGCCAACATGCTCTGCAGTCTCCTGCAGACAGCACTCCTGTGGACTCTGCTTGCCCGGGGGTCAGGGTGATTTGGAGGTGGTCATGTCAAGTGTCCCGTGACATCTCCCAAGCCTCCTGGGGGACAAGCAGCTGTGCAGTGTGGAACCACTAGTGTTTGGCGCTCAATTGTTACGATCATAAGGGAACTTTAAAGCAGAACCTTGGTATACTCTGACCTCTGTTTGTGATCAGGAGACTTGCAAAGGGCACAGACAGGCCAGGCTTTCTCCCGAGGTCTAGAGGAGGACACAGCTCCCCACCAACACACACACTTTGTCACCAAGCCTGGGGTAGACGAGACTGCTGAAAGGCCAGCCCCCTCACTGCTCGCGTGCAGCGCTATGGCCGTGGTCAGCTGCCTTGAGAGTGATGATCTGCCATGCGCTGCCTTCCCCTTCTCCACGTGTTTTGAGAGAGTTTTGGAACTGCTGAGCAGACGCCGGTTCACTTGAGGCAGGCGCCAGGACAGCTTGCACAAGCGCGTCCCCATGAAAGCCTCAACCTGCTCTTGCCTGGGGAGCGAGGTCTGTCCAGGACTCCCTCTCTGCCGGCCAGATATGGGAAACTGCGCAAGACACAGAGTCTAATTCTAATGAGAAGGAGACGGATTTGCTAGTGACATGAAGAAGCTGGCTCAGGCACACTGGAAGAGAGGGACAGGGTGCTAATGCTACACAGATCCAGGGCCATTCACAAAGAAATGAAAGTTACTGTGTTTAGTATTGTCATTGCCAAAACAGGGATTATAAGAAAGCTAATTATCAAGGAAGACTGTAACTATTGTTCTTTGCAAAACTATATCATATTTAACACATTTCATTTTTATTAATTTCTCTTTAATGGGTTCTTTGGGATTAATTAGAATATCAAAATGAGAGCAAATGCAGAGAAATACTGATACAACACAGTTTTATAAGTTGCCCCAATTAAAGATCAGTCTGAGGACCATGCACTTCTTACAGAGCTCCACAACTGTCAGGCAAAGTGACAAAGACAGTGTTGAAACAATTTTGCATTTTACATAAAATTAGTATTGTCTAAGTTTCCCACAGTGTATTTCCCTTTCGGCTGGTGTCAGTACATATTTAAATTCATAGTTCTGCTGTCGTTGTCTTGTTCATCAGTTTTCCATAACTGCAGGACAGAGTGATGCCCTGCCTGGCTCTGTCACTAACCAGGTGACAGCACGCTGGCACGGGTCAACGCAGAATGATGAGGAGCCCCGCGTGCAGCGGCGGCACCGTCCTCTAGAGCCCGAGCGCCAGCCCCCGTCTGCTTTGCCACAGAGCGTGCCCCTTACACCCAAGCACTGTGAACGTGCTCTAATAAGCCCAGTGAACCTGCAGGAATGTAGTCTCCATGTGCTCCCTGTAACTGCGTGAGATCCACAGAATCTGGGGAGACAGAGTTTGGGGAAGTCATGAGGTACTGGGTCTGAGAAAGAATTCCCCTGCATCAGATTCCAGAATCTTAGGAGATTGGAGTTGACTTTTTTTTTCGTTTTTGCTATGTTAGCACAGGGACCATAAGGTCTACGGGGTCTCCCTATGGAGATGTGACTCCAGCGATCCGCCTGTGTTCAGCCTCCCACAAGCTGGGATTACAGGCATATGCCACCACGCCCAGTCTCAGCTGGAGTCTCAGTGCACCCTGAGGGGTAGGGCCGGCACTGTAGGCTGGGGTCAAATCCCTGGCCCTTGTGTCTTCCTAAGCACGCACTTTAATCTGCTGAGCTGTTTGGCCAGCCCTTGAAGTTGACTTTAGCAAGAACTGTTTTCTCAAACTTAACTTATAATAAGGCTCTGTTTGCTCTGGTGTCCAGAAAAGAGAAAGAACAGTAAACCACTGGTTCTCTCCAAAGGTCTGACGCATCATATGAACTGGATCCCTTCTAACCTGGTGTTTGTCCTGGAGACAGGCCCTACCATAGAAGACATGGCCAGCTACTCTGAGTCAGCAGTCATTTAGCAGGAAGGACTGGATCTAACTCAGACAGCCTTCCTTTAGACACACTTCAACACTCCCCCCTCCCTTCCCTCCCCTGCCTGCCGGCCCCTCCCTCCCTTCTTTCTGGTTCTAGGGATTGACATCAGTGCCTTCTCCTTAACCGATATCATCAGCCCTTCTTATTTATCTTATTGTAAGAGCAGGCCTCGTGGAATCCCTACGTTGCCCAAGCTGGGCTCCACATGTAGTCCTCCTGCCTCAGTCTCCCACAAAGCTGTGCTCACGTGCCTGCCCCGTGCCCCGCTTGGACACATGGCTCTGAGTGCTTCCTCTGAGCCTTCTGTACCTTGGCTCACAGTTCAGCAGCAGCAACGCAGACCAGAGTGTGAGCTCGACAAAGGTCAGAGGCCACCTACTAAGACGCCAGAGTGGGAAATGGAGGAGAGGTGCTCCTCTCACAGCGCATCTGCCACACAGGGGTGGGGACAGCCTGGCCTGGCTTGTAGGGATCGCAGCTCTGCTCACCGGGCTCCAGGGACCAGGCAGGCCAAGTACCAGCAGCTGGAGACGAGGCCTGGAGCTCTGAGCTGCAAAGGAGAATTTGACTGAACGCCTTGGCTGGGCGGGAGGTTGCTGCAGAACTGCCTAAGACTGAGCTGGAAGCCTAGGACTCACCTCTGAGGGAGTCTGTCACTTAATAGGCAAACGAAGAGTCAACCTAAAAGCACTCTCAGGAAATTTATGCAGAGAAGTACAAAGAGCACTGGAGGATTCCACATCCTGCGAACCTGGGTGCGCTTTCGTGACAGAAGGGAGATGGGGCAGCTGGGCCACCTCCTCCCGACACTCCGTGCTCCTCCTCAGCCTCCAGGCTCCTGGGTGCCCCGTCGCTGCTGCTTTGCCCCTCCCAGCTAAGCTTCCGCACCCCCTCTTGTGCTCCCGCTAGGCAGAGCCCAGCCTGCCGTCTGGGCAGTACGCTGTCTTCCACACACAGTGATGCCATAAACAGTCGGCGAGGACCTTGGCCTGCACAGAAGCACAGGCGCCCTAGCCTCTGTGGAAGGAAGCCTCTAGCAGGAAGCGCTCAACCTGTTTGCAGACCAGAAGGGCAGGAGAAGGCAGAGAACCCAGTTGTGATGGGGGCTGGCCGGAAGGAGGTGCGGGGTGGACAGAAAGGGAGAGAAGTGCACGGGAGCGAGGCTGGAGGACCAGCCGCGGCTGGAGAGGCGGACTCCACCTGTAAAGCTCCGGAGAGAAGTCCCAGATGGATAGGATGGTAGGAACTCCCTGTAGAGGTGCCCTGGGCCCTCTCTGGGGACCCTCTCCTGGGATCCCCACTCACTTGGTCTCCCCTGTCCTGCTGGGCTCCCCGGGCTTCTGCTGGGGGAAGAAGCTGAGGGTCTGGAGGGCTGGCTAGGCACGGAACTGGCTCATCGTTGGCATGAGCTGGCAGCACAAAGCCAGGTGCAATGTCGTGTGTTGGTAAACGAGAGGGAGGGTGGAGTCGGAGGAGCAGGCAAAGGTCCGGAGCGGAAGAAGGAAGACGGGCGTGCCCCTCCCCCAGCCTGCGTGAACAGGGTCTTTCCTCTGTTTCGCTCTAAAGCATTACCACCACCCCTGGTCCCTAACACGGTCAGTGTCTCAAGACCTCACGGTTCTCCCTTAGCTGTCCTTGTGCCCTCCAATATGAGCCAATGCGAGCAGCGGCCCTTGGGGCTTCAGGACTCATTCTGAGACTTGGACTCCGGCGGCACTCCCGGTGCTCTCCTGATGAGGGAGCCAGGTGGGTACAGTCTCGGGCTCTGGGCTTCCTGGGAGGTGCAGGGTGCACTGTGGAAGACGGGACTGGTGAGGCTGCCGTTTAGCAGGCCCAGACGTGCAAAGCTGATACCCCGTGAGAGCGCGGAGCAGCTAAAGCAAGGCTTGGAAGCGCGGGGCCGCTGAGGGCCAGTCACCTCAGCAGGGGTGCGTCCACAGAGCGGCCTCCTCGGCTAGTCCCCATGAGCCTGGGAGTCCTGTCTTCGTCCTCGTGATAAGCAGCGAGTGGTGAGGAGGCAGCCAAGCAGGCGCCATGGACAAGCCTGGGAAGAAGCGTTGCTCAGTTCTTTCCTTTTTTTATCTTATTTTGCAAATTTCTAAAAAATTCCTAAGTCTGTAATCTTCTTTTGTAACGGCCAAAAATGCATTTTATAGAGCAGGACGATTCTGATTTTATGATCTTCCAATTAAAGGCACATCCAGCAACCTAGCCCACTGGACTGATGGCACGCGGGAGAGGAACACCCTGCGTCTCTATTCTGCAGGGGCTGACCAAGAACGCGATGCAGCCTTCGAGGGGCTGCACCGCACACCTGGGGGCAGCGGTGAAGGGGTGGACAGCACCGCAGTGACCCAGGGCTGCAGCCCAATGCTCACGTTTACACTGGGAAGATTCGCTTCTGTCAACTTCAATGAAAAATTTTACAGTACGGAAAGCCAAGATAACTCCGGTCTAGAACAAGATCCAAAGAATGAAGGGATATTCGTTGGCAAATAACCCTGAGACAGAGGAAAGACTGGAGAGCCAGTGACCTAGTCATAGTGGCTCAAGATAACGACCAAATTGTCATTTCATACCCAGTCGCATTACAAGTCCATGACATTTCCTGGTGGCACATAGATGCCCTGCACCTTGGGTCTAGGACAAGGCTCTTAGCTCCCGTGGCATCTGCTGCCTCGACACAGAAGTCCAGGAGGTGGCGATATCATTTACAGACCAACAGCAGAGGCTGCAGAGAGAAACAGGGGAGGCAGAAAAGGACAGGGAGAGCCTGAGGGAGGGAGAGGCCCGATTTTCCCTGGGTCAATATTTCTGTCTATACCATGACAGAACCAGTTTCCTTTTATTCCTGTGAGATTAATCCACCGTGTTATTTGCAAAATTCCCAAGCTACTGAAAAAGGAGCTGTTCTCGATAGATTCCAAGTTTAGAAACATTTTCAGACAGTAAAATTACCATTTTTATTATACGTAGAGAAGCATGTTTTTCAGATGGCTACCTTAGCTGAACTGGCTCTGCAGTTCATGCTGAGTGGGGACAGGGAACAACAGTGGCTCTGACCTCAGTTCCTTTGCATCCAATCTGTGGCTGGGGTGCAGGGCTATCCTGTGGCCAGGCTGGCTGGTGTGGGGTCCCACAGGGCGTGCCAATCACCAGATGAGCACGTAGGGCTCCAGCAAAGGCTTCTGGCCATCCTACCGTGTCTAGCCTAAGAGAATGAGCCACTCTGCAAGTTGCTGTGCTGTGCCTCGGATCAGATCTAATATGATCAGCAGCTGATGAAGCACTGAATGCAGGAACAGAAATGATCTGAGGTCACAGGTTGAAGTAATTTAATCCGGGCCACAGGAACACTGGATGCTTAAACATTTTCCAAGTGATTGAGAAGGCTTTCGAATCAGGAACTCTGTCGAATTCTAACTTGATTGCGGAGGATAGGGACACACTGGGACAAGTTTTGTCCTGCAACTTCTTCATCCATTGCCTGGCCAGGCAGGAGCAAAGGAGCCTCTCCAGAGCCATCTACACAGGAAGAGGCTGCCCGGCTGGGAACTGGGGTGGCCGTCCTGCCTAAGCTTCTTCGCCAGGCTTGTGCCCCGTGCAGGTTTCATTCCAGTCATGGTGGTGGCTTCGTAGAACTTCTGCTTATTTCTAGCTCTGAAAATTACTTCCAGCACGTCCAACTTGCTTCATAGCCTTCCGCAGATAATAGCCTCCTATCTCTGTCAGCTGCAGAGCACAGGCAGGTGGGGCTGGGCTGAGCTCTTGGGTATCCTAGTAATTTGCTGTGTGGGGGAACTGGGTGAGCACTTGGCTCAGATTTAAAGTGGCTAAGCTGGTCAGAAAGTGATGTTATTGTTACCTGAGGTCCGCATCAATAGCACATGATGATCAAAAATTACAGAGCACGCTTACGCTTTGAAATGTTCTTACTCTGAAACTCACTAGGCCACTCACCTGCTCACACACCACCTTTAGTCTCTGACACGCTCGTGGTAGCATCCCTGCTGCTTTCTGGCACACTTTGTAGTTCATATTCCTCATGGCTTCTCTCAAATAAAACCATGGCGGTATGTCTTTGCCGGGCTCATTCACTGTCCTGGGACTGTGCAACTTCTGGCTCTCCTCCGGGTCAAAGTGACCTTGAAGGTGACCGCCATGACTGGATTCAGGAGAGTCAGGCAGTGGCGACAGCACCACAGAATACTCTCAGGGAAGGTCAGTTCCCGGCCTGCTTCAGACAGTCTCCAGACTGGGAAGTGTGCGTTCATAAGGACCGCGCTTGGAGGGGAGCAACGGGACCTCATCTTCTGCCAAACACATGTTTTAAAAAGTTAAGTATCTAAAATATGTTTTGATCATGTGTAGAATCTATGATGCTTGATACCCCTAACTAGCTGTCACTCCTAAGGGGTCTGGAGGCACTTACTAGAACTAAGAGGTAGGGACCTGGGAGGGGGCAGAGCCCAGGAGGCCCTGCAGCAGGGGCAGAGCCCTGGCACCTGTCCCAGTGATAATGCAGAAGGGCCCCCTGAGGCCCTGCACTTCCCCGGCCATGCACTAGAGGACGCGCATCTGCCTGCAGGGCCAGGCCTGCGCCCTCCCTGTGTGCTCAGCACCGCCCTCCATGTGTCAGGGGCCAGTGGGGATCCTTGGCTTTAAAGTCCCAGCACTGGTGCTAGCCCTTTCCGTAGAGGCCACCTGTGCGAAGCTTGCATTGTGCCTGAGGGTTACCACTGTTCTATTGTATTATTAATGGCAGCCTGGAACTGTCACCTTGCCTAATTCACGAATTAAACTTTACCACAAGTATGCACATATAGGACAAATGCAGTCCTCACCACTAGGGCTGAACTGTGGTCTTGGACATGCCCTGGGCTGCTGGGTCACTTCCTTGTGGGCAAGGACAAGGTCACCTGTCATGCAGCACAAAGGGGACAAAGGCAGGGAGATGTGAGCTCTCTAAATTCATATAGGCTCTTGAACCTCGCAGTGAACAGTCCTTCGCATGCTTCTCCTTTGTTCCTGAGAAATGGTTGGCCCCGCTGTGTTAGGACTTGGCTGTCCCCTGGGGCTGAGCCTAGGGCCTCCCTACTAACCATTTCCTACTGCCCAAGAGGCCCCTGGTCAAAGGCAGATATCTTAGCTACGCTTTTCTTGTTGCTGGGATGAATACCCAACACCCAAAATGAAGGAAGGAAAGGTTTATTTAGCTCAGTCATTGGAGGTTCCAGTCCATATTTGGCTGGCTCCATGGCTGAGTGGAACAGGGCAGAGAGCAGCAGTTCATGGCGGAGGAACAGCAACAAAATGGCAACAGAGGCAGCAGACAAACCAGGGCAGCAGAGAGCAACAGAAACACACTGTTTCTCCACCTCTCTTATAGTACATTCAGGCTCTCTGTCCCAGGCTATCCTCCTCAGGCCACAAAAATAATCCTAGCAATACTAAAATGCATAATCCCAGCAGTATTAAATCTCATAATCTCAGTGGATCATGAGTCAGTCTCAAACTCTAGAAGTCTCTGCCCCATGACTGCATGAGGCTTTGGGGGAACAACTAGACAAATCCACAACAGCAGGGGAGGAGAGGACCGCCAGGGCTCAGAGCAAACTCCGCAAACACCCGGAGCAGTGAGCACGCTTCAGTGCTAGCATGCCCAGGAGTCTCTGTAGCACAGTGTAGAGGGAAAATCCCAGTGGAAATCTGGATTTCAGAGTGCACCAGCCTGAGGCAGGAGGCAGAAGGTTTGAGGTCATTTCTAGCTCTTGTGGAGAGGAGGTCACACTGGTTAAAGAATAGGAAGTTAACTGCTTTCTCAACATGGAAATTTCTTTCTATATTTGATATTCCCCATTGGAAGCACTTCAGTGTTTAAGGATTAGCACATGCAGGAGGTCAGAGATGGCACGGGATGGCAGGAAATGGCTTCGTGGGGTTGTATAGATGCGTGCAGTGCCCAGGGAGCAGCTCCTGCAGAGGAGGACCCCATGCCTCATCAAGCACAGCCTGGCTGCGGGAGATGACCCTTTGGCCACAGCTTGTGACAGTTTGTGACCCTCACCTTTCACCTTTGGAGAAAGACCATGCTCTAAGTAGGGACAGAACACTGTGAGGACCTCTCTCAGGTGACCTAGTCAAACGTTCCTTGAAAATGCTAAGACAATACCTGCTTGGTCAGCGATTCCTGCTACAGAGAAGGGGAAAAGGCTGAGGCCCATAGACAGGCGTGACTGAAGATCCCGCGCCAGACTGGCAAGAACGACAGGCTCTGGAGGGGCGCATTAAGGGGCATGACTGTGACGTGCCACTTGAAGCAGTGAATGTTTCAGTGGGGATCCGCTGCCCCTGCCCCTCATGATGGGGCACCAGGGGACCCAGGCAGGGCAACCTGAAGCATCCGTTTGGTGCTGCACAGAAGCCGGAAAGCAAGATGCTGGAGGTGCGCAAGGCTTGGCCCTGAGGGCCTCAGCAGGGAGGCCCCGCCTCCGGATCCAGGCCCAGCCCCGGGCTGGATTTCAGCAGGAATTCTCTCGGAGGAGGTGGACACACCTACAGTGTGGAGCAGGACCTCGGGGCGATGTCAAGGCCCACACAAGTCACAGTATAGAGAGACACTGAGCACATCCCACTTATAAACACAAGGCAGCGTGTTCTGAACTTCTGATAGCACATGTGTTCTCATTCTCAGCACTTGCCAGAATCTATGTTGTCCTGTGTTTGATATTCAGCACTCCAAATAAATGACAGAAACTGTGGTTAATGTTAGCTTTACATACTCTTCAAAGAAGCCATAGAGATAAAGTTTTACACATTCATTGCCAATGCATAAAACATTAGTGCTGTTTAATATTCCAACCAAGATGAGTTTGGACTAACAAAGTAATACAGACTAGATGATAACTTCATAATCTGAATAGTATTTCTTAGAAATGTAAGGGGAAATCTTTAAATTCATTTGAAATGATTATTTGGAAGCTTGCCCAAAAATATTTGGGCGCTATTATTTTAACAGCAGGAAAAAACATTCATTTGAAAGCCATCCTCTGTCCAAAGCAAAATCCAAAATAACCTGTGCCACTAGGACCGTGAGCGTTTGGCCCTAGAGGTGCCAGCCCTGTGCCTGGAGGGCCCAGATGAGAAGCACCACAGGGAACAAAGAAGGGCTGCTTCCCCTGCAGAGAGGCCCGACACTATGCAGAGTGGCAGCCGGAGCCAGGGAAGCCAAGTGCCTGTAGCTACTGAAGGGAGGTCAGCTAGGAGTGAGCTGTTAAAACACCCACCTAATTGATGTACTCTCTTTCAGTTAAAAGCGTAATGATTGTTTCTAAGCTGACCTCAGTGCATAGTAATGATCAGTAATCTACCTCGTGGCGTTTGGTTACACTGCAGACGACAGCAAATCCTGCAGCGTGGCTCAGGTACACAAGGTTCAAACCTGTCCAGGAGGCAGGAACGCTGACAGCCGCCTAGCAGGAGTAGACACCAGTGTGGCCTTGCAAGAGGGCGTTCAGGAAAGCCGCTTTCACGTGTGTGAGCTGACTGCCCGGGCGCAGCTGCGGCACTGGTGGCAGAGCCTGCCAGGCAGGCCTGTGAGGAAGGCACCGGAACCTCACAGCCCTCCTGCTTCCCTGCACGAGGTCACACCTAAGGTCCCAGGCTGGTGACCTTCTTCCTGCACACCTGGCTGCTAGGGGAGTCTGAGGCACTATTCTCAGCCTGGAGGCTGGGACATTTTAATGTCTCGTATCTAGGCTGTGAGCCCCAGCTAACGGAGTCCTTGAAGACCGTGCAGATGCAGAATTTCTCTCTCTGTTCCGCTAAGTATAATGGGAAAACATCAGCCAGCTGAAGAATCTGTACCCTGGGTAACACTAAAGCCAGCAAAGAAGCAAAACAAGTCTTCCCGCAATTCCAATCTCTCTTTTCTAGCTTCCTCTACTGTGGGCCCCAGCTATGGAGCCGCTGGCTCTGTCTGTAGCACCAGGGAGGTTTTGCAAAAGTAAATTCTGAGAGCCAGGGCTGAGGGGAGGTATAAGAATCAGCCTGCGGCACCTGAAAAGGTAACTTGAAATTGCACGCTGCATACCTGCAGGGACTGCAGCTGGAAGAAGAGAAGCTGAGCGTTTGACCTCTGGATAAACAAGGAGCCTCCCTGCCAAGGAAATGCCTCCTCAATGACTGCACGCTCCTTATCTGTCCCCCCATGTTTCCCTTACCCTGGGTGTGCACCCCCAGAAAATGCTATCTGAACAGAGCGCTGTTAGAGAGCCTCATGGGAAAGGGGGGGAGAAACGTCATCCACCCTGGAGCCGTGGCTGGCATGAAGCCTCCAGCTGCAGCTGAGGCTAGGCAGCAGCAAGCGGCAGGTGGGCAGCCCCTAGGCCAGGGCCAGGGCCAAGGCCAGTAAGGGTCTCGGCAGGGGGTCGTCCCCTGCACAGGGTCACTGGCACTGTGGACTTTCACGGGGTGTGACCGCACTTCCTGCGTGACAAATGGGAGGTGGCCCTGGAGAAGAAGCTGGCGTCACGCTGACTCTGCACAGGGTCACGGTAGTGGCGTGAGCAGGCAGCACAGGCTTTCTGCGTGGCTCACTGCCTCAGGGGTGGTCTGAGGAAAGCCGTGCAGTTCACCAGGGTTCCTCTCTCACTGGATGTCGTGCACGTGCACACACACACACACACACACACACACACAACCTGTGTGTATCTCTGGCTTCCTCATGCAGGCACATGTTGTGTGTGCCTTACACATGCTTTAAAGAATCTAGAAGGATGCACTTAGCAACTGCAAAAGCTCCATCTTCAGCAGGGCCTATGAATGTCCTTGGAGGGTGGCTCTGCCTTCCGTGGGCCTCACTGCACGTGTGTGTGTGTGGCTGTTCAGTAGCATCCTGCCCCCGTGGCCCTGCTCCTGCATGTACATGTGTGTGTCTGCATGCTCCTGTGCTCATGTGCTAGGTGTGCTTCCCCGCATGCTCACGTGCGTTTCTCTGCATTTATGTCCTCTTCTGTGTGCTTATATCTCCTCGTGTACATTTCGAGGGGTGTGTGCTTGCACATCCGTGTGTGTCTCTGCGTTCATGTGGCACGGCGCTGTGCCCTCACAGTGGGCCCTGTGATGTCTGCCTCTTCTCCTTGCCCCAAGAGGCAGGTGACGCCTTCTCTCTTGTCACAGAGCCACTGCCCAGGATCCCATTCACCTCAGTGTGGTAGCCCCGCAGATGGAAGCCACCTGTCTGCGCAGGACGACCATGCTCTCTTAAAGCCTTTGCTGCCTGAAGCTCAGCTTTTATACTTTGCCTTCAAAACTATAAAGGATGGGGTGTCAGATGTGTGCTGTGACACCGCTGTATAGGTTCCCTGCCACCCAATAGCACGTGTCATCTCCCCCAGCAGAGTAGACTCTGCAGACGCACCATCTGACTGGAAGTGCTGAGACAGAACTCAGGGACAGCTGTCCATCCTGAGCACACAGCTCACTGTCAACTTCCCATAGCACTTTTTTTTCATAGGCAGATAACAAATAAATGGGGAGAGACCCTGGAAACACCAACAAGACTTGGAAATCTGGAGCTCCAAGCAGCTCCTGGGGAGGCTGGGTAGTGTCATTTGGCACCAGAAGGAGGAGCTGGGTCACTCGAGTTTCCACATCCAGCAGGGAAGGCCACATGGGCTACAGCATGAAGTCTGGGCATCTCAGCTGTTGGTCCACAGCAGCCACAAGGGGGTCGCAGCCACGACTTCTGGGGTGGGGCCGGTGACAGCCATGTTTTCTTGACTTCTGTTTTTCATCAAATAAACAAACACAAGCAGTGGTGTAGAACAGATGTTGGTTTGTTGCCTCACAGTGTTTTAGTCCCAGGGGGCTCTGTGAGAGAGAGCAGTTTCCAGAAGTTGAAAGTGAGGTCGCAGCCATGTCTGGGAGAGGAAGCGACAGCAGGCAGCTGCTTGGCTGGGCTGGGTGGCAGGCCAGGGCTATGAAGACCGGGGCCTGCAGGCCGCCATTCTCAGCAGCCTGCCCCGCAGGGCCTCATGCTTGCTCCCTGCGAACTGCCACCCAAGGCCAGGTTGGAGGGGTGAAACCGGTCACGGAGCTGCCCTGGGAGATGACCGCAAGAACTGAGGACAGACGTTGGACACCCAGGTCACAGGAGAAGCTTGCGAGGCCCATGCTGAGGCAGCACTTTGTCCACAGTGTCTCTGTGAGCGTGTCAGGCTGCTAGGGACAGGGACATGGCAGGAAGTGGCAGAGCTGTGGTGCGGAACATGGGGCCTGGCTTCGGTCTGGACACCATGCTGCAGGGAGTCTCACAGGGTAGCGCTGCCACTTTGGTCCCCAGGCATCAACTGCCTCTGCCCTCTGGTCCTCTGCCATCCATATTATTTTGTTCATTTTTTAATTAGAATTCATCTCTTTCTGGCGAGAAACAGGTTTGGTAAATAAGAATGTGATTAACATATATTTTCTTCCAGGAGGAAGAAATATCAGTTTCCAATAAAAAGAAGCGGAGCCCAAACCCCACCGCTGGGAGCTGAGCCTGCGCACCCGCTGCGGCCCAAGCTCCAGCACTGAACCCATCAAATAGCCCGTTTGGCAATCGTTCCGGTCCACGAGCCTACCAGGACTACTCAATCCCAAAGCTCCACCTCCACCTACAGACCACATCCCCCAGGATTCAGAAAAGCTAGCAGCCAGAGCCCCAACA
>PVJA010022942.1:0-33660 GCA_004027025.1 Myocastor coypus
AAAAAAAAAAAAAAGGAAAGAATATACTTCTCTTTGGACTAAGAGGAAGCAGATACATACACAGTCAAAGGTTTTGCAATTGCAGTGTGCCACCAGTGAAGCTTGTGATGTTGGAGGCTATTGAATGTAAGCCTCCTAAAGCTCATCTCACCAATCTAGCTCTGCGTTCCATGCATTGTAATTAAGGATTTTTTTTTTTTCTTGCTGGGTGGTCAAGGGCAAGTCGAAGCAAGACCTGTATAACTAAACATTCATTTTTATTTATTTATTTACTTATTTATTTTGTATCTTCCAGGGTCAAATCCCCTCAGGATTAAATTTGAGACCATAGACAGTACTTTGTAGAACTGTTGTTAGTGTTAGCCTTTGGGACGAGTCACGGCTATTGCTTGGCCGTTTTGCTTTCTGTGAAAGCCTGAGAGAATGTTTTTCTCTGGGTGACTCTCCTTAGACGCACTGCAGTTCATTCGTCCCTTTTAGGGAACTACATCATTTTAAAGTTGTATATTCTTGCTGGGCATGGTGGTGTATGGCTAGAAATCCAGGATGCATGAGGCTGAAGCAGAGAATCCTGCGAATTCAAGGCCAGCCTAAACTCAAGCTAACAAAATCTTAGCCCCCCCCCCCAAAAAAAAAAAGTTGGGTATCCTTATAATCTTCATTTACTGCGTCATTCCTTTCTTATAGCTATCTTAGGGAAAACTGGGTTTGAAGATAGAAACATCACTAGGTTTCTGTGAGGAATTAGACCCAGGATTTCCCACAGATACCAAACTCCAGATTCTTACATATCTTCTATAAAATTGGCTAATCCTGTGTATAATTCTGTATTACATGCTAGTCTTGTGGCACACACCTGTAAATGGCAAAAGGATAGCTACAAGAGTTCAAGGCCAACCTGGGCTTCAACATGAGTTCAAGCTAGCTAGTCTGAAATCAAAAAAAGAAAAAAAATTCTGGATTTTATATATAATTATGTAATGGCTATCTAAATAATTATACTGTATTGTTTAGTGAGTAATGACAAGGAGAAAAATCTGTATACATTCAGTACAAATATTTTTTTCTCAGAATATTTACAACCCATCGTTGGTTGAATCCATGGATGTGGAGCCCAGAGATACTGAAGAATGATTGTTTCATTGTTTTCTGTTCTTCTTTGAGACAGTGTATTTTACCATATAGCACTTGAAGCCATCCTCCTGCCTCGACCTCCTGAGTGATGGGATTAAAGTCATGCACCACAATGTCTGGCCTTTATAATTTTTTTTTTCTTAGTGAATGACTATTATTGGGGTGGTAGGTTCAGTCTCTGAAAAATTTCAGTGGGTTAGTGGATATGATTAATACTGTGAGGAGCCAGAAAAATTAAGAAGGGGCTGGGTTCTTTGGTTCCCAGTCAGAACTTGTCTACTTGAGAAGTCCCAAGTTTTCAAAGTCTTAGTTCTGGCATTCCTATGCGTTTATTTTATTTTTTTATTTTTTGGTTTTTATGTATTTTTGTTTTATTTTAAAGAGTAAAAATAGCAGAAACAAAGATAGAAAAGAACAGTAATAAGAGTACATATAGTACAGAATTTCAAAACAAGAAAAATTTAACAATGGTTGCATTACATATTTTCATCATTGTCAGTGTCTCTTCCTGGTCTCACCTCTGGCCCAAGAAGTCTAAATTTACAATACCAAAAATTCGTTATTGGAATTCTACCAAGTTAATTCCAATCTACCACTCCCAGCATAACGGAGCCAAGGGGCTCTAGGTCCATCCAGGAAAATGCTTCTGGAACAAAGAGGCTGACCCAGGGCTGCCCTTGGGTTTTTTTTTTTTTTTGAGACAGGGTCTCACTATGCAGCTCAGGCTGGCCTTGAGCTCATTTTGGTAGCCCAGGCTGGTCTCGAACTCGCACTGATCCTCCTGCCTCAGCCTCCCAAGTGCTGGAATTACAGGCGTGCGCCACCATGCCCGGCTTGCCCTCGGGTTTTATTCATTGGAAAAGGGAGCGTGGCTTGTGAAGGTGAATTGTGGGAAGAAGGTGAGCATTGAAGGGAGTTGTGGGTAGGTGGTAAGCATTGGAGGGGATTGTGGGAAGAAGGTGAGCACTACGACCTGGGCTAGGTAGGAGGCCTGCATTCACCTCCACCATATTCAGAGATATGTAAAAGTAGTAATTTGCGTTATGCTATTGTGATAATGTCTAATATTTTGGAGGTCTGGTGCTTCAGCTTCTGGTACTCTTTTTTTTTTTTTTTTTTGTCTTTTTGAGACAGGGTCTTGCTATGCAGTTCAGACTGGCCTTGAGCTCACTTTTGTAGCCCAGGCTGGTCTCGAACTCACACCAATCCTCCTGCCTCACCCTCCCAAGTGCTGGGATTACAGGCGTGAGCCACCACGCCTGGCTGGCTTCTGGTACTCTTAAGAAGGGTGTGTGAGAGTAGTGGCAGTCTGGTCCATGTATTGTCATCAAGGTCATGTATGAGTTTTACAGACTTTGTTTTCTTGCCAGATGCATGTGATGAGGAGAGCAAACAGGAGTCCTGAGAAACTTTGTGTATGTGAAGCCAGGGAGTGCAGAGACAGTTGGGTCTGCTATTTGATAGCCTTGCCATCCTGTCTGAGGAGAAAATGCAGAATTACAGACTCAGCCACAAGAATCTGTAGATTATCTGATCCAGCTCTCTTGTTTTGCAAACAGGAAAAATGAGACTTCAGTGAATGAATGACATGGTTCTCCTGCATTAAACAAACTCTGGATCTAGGATTAAAGCTGGGTTTGATTCCCTTGTTCCTTAGTTCCTTTTGCAGTTGTGTGGAATGGGAGTTGTGATTCAGGCAGATAGATTGCCTGTGGAACAGAGAGATACCCAAGATGGGCAGCACTGATGGGCCCTTGGTGGAGGGTTGCTGCCCTTTCACACCTATTGGCAGGGCAGTGTATCTAGAAGTGAGAACTGAGCCTATGGGTGGAACAGTAATGTCACCGGGAGCTGCCTGCCTTGATTAGCTCACAAGAAATTTTCTGGGGGATTTTATGCCTCTTGATAAGAATGAGGGCATTGCCTTGTTCTCATTGCTGAGATCCTTGTTCTAGGGTCCACTTAGGGTACACAAGCATTAGTTGCCTTTGATATTAAGTTATGTAGAACTGGTTCCTAGTACTCGTAATGTTTAGCTTTTGTTTCCTCTTGACATCTCAGCTTTTGGCCTTTGAAAATTCTGGCTTAGTAGTGGATCTGGAAGTTGGTAGTCTGGGGCTGTCTGGTGGACAGACCCTTCACTCCCCTGGCCTCTCTGGTCGCATCATTGGAAGAATCCCAGGCTGGGCAAGTGGTGGTGTGAGAGGGTGGGGTAGCTGGAGGGAGAAAGATAGGATGTAGCTTGCTAGAGGCTTGGCAGGGAGCAATAATGGAGCCTTTGTGGTATTCTATTATTGATGATGAGGAGGAGTGTCCTAGCCAACCTTAGAACCTGAGCTCAGTCCTGAGGTTCAGGAATGGAGGCACTGGGGGTGGGGTGGTAACTAAATGTGTGAGTGCTAGAATTGTGGGGAGAGTCTCCCACACTGACTTCCAGATACCCTAATCACCTTTCTTCTCCCCCTTTTATTCTTTTTTTAGGAATTTGACAAGAAATATAATCCTACCTGGCATTGTATCGTGGGCCGAAATTTTGGCAGCTACGTCACACACGAGACAAAGCACTTCATCTATTTTTACTTGGGTCAAGTTGCAATCCTCCTCTTCAAGTCAGGCTAGGTAGCTGTCGGGAAGGTGTCAGTGGTGGCAGCAGCGATGGCAAGCAGGCGGCGTTGCTGGGACTGTTTTGCACTGGGGCCAGCATCAGGATGTCCTCTCCAATGGCTGTGCTACTGCATGGACTGTATACTCGATTTCATGTGTATGTCGCAGTAAACAAAACCAAACTTCTTTCTGTTTAGTTGCCTGGGGAAGAAGGCTGCTTTATGTTTATTTTTCAAGACTTAAAAAAATTTTTTTTGGGTTGTATTGCACTAGGAAATTTGCCCCCCACCCCTCTTTCTCTCTTTCTCTCCCTGTATGGAATAAGAAGCCCTCAACAAAGCCCAAAAGACCATGAGGGCTGAGGAAACAAAATAGGTGTCTGGAGGTGGAACTAAAACTGCCTTTTCTTGGTGGTAGACACTGCATGGAAAGGCCTGGGAGGCTCAGAGGGGGGAGTGTTAGGAATGGCAAGGAGAGAAGGATAGGAAGGAGGGTGAGGATGTTGATCTAGTACCAGGGAGAATATTCCACTGAACTGTGATTTTATGGCTTGGGGCAGAGGGTGGGTGGGGTGGGTTCTTCAGGGGCCCTGCCATGTGTCTGTGGTGTGTGGGAGTGGGGAGCAGACTTGTCTTGCTGTGTTTGTCAGGATTTCTAAGTAAGGGCTGTGTCTTCGTGGATTACCTTCTTTGATTCTTCCTGCTAGAGATTGTGCTAGGAGGATGTTGGGGGTAGAATTAGCTTGACTTCTTTTTCTTTACATTTTTCTCTCCTGTTTGCTCCCTGCTTAGCCCTTGGTTTTCTCATTCCTCTGAAGTTCTCTTAGAACAGCCCCTGTTGTTAGTTGGCTGCCAAGGGAATTTCTAGTGACTAGTTCCTTAGTTAGGTCTTGGTGATCAAACCAAATCAATGTTTCCCTTGATTCTCCTTTGTGTTGTATGTGTGCTTATGTGTGTATGTGTGTGTTTGGGGTGGGTCAGGGAGGGGCAAGACAGATGGAATCTCAAGGGTGTGTGATGGTAGTAGGAAGCACAGTGCTAAGTGGGCCTTTACGTTAAACACCTCTGGTGGTGTCTGTTAGGATGAAGACAAGTATCATCTCAGTCATTTAGCCCAGACAGTACTTGTCCTCTGGCTGTCTGCTTCCTGAGAAAGCTTTAGGTGAGCCACCCAGTACAAGATGACTATGCAGTCTCCAGTGGGAGGTAAAGATGGAAATAGTAAAGGGCCAAGAGGGGCTTTGATGGAACTTTGGAGCCAGCTTGTAGTGATGGAGTCCCAGATATCAGGAGATGGAGTAAAGCTGTGATGTCAGGAAAAGCTCATCTGTTGATGACAGGAATAGGGTGGGGGGTTGGGTGGTCATTGCTGATTGAGCTGCTGATTCTCACGACTCACATTTAAAACCCTCATGTGTAGGGTTGATAGTGTGGGGGTGAGGGATCCAGCTCTTTTTTTTTTTTTTTTTCCCAGTCCATTCTTAGAACTGGTGGGGAGAAACAGTGTTCTCTCCCCAAACCCTTAGTGTGTGTTGAGCTTTCTTTTCAGAATAGGGGAGGGTAGAACCTGGGGTGGTGACTGAGTTCCCTGTATGAAGCCTTTCAGCAGGTATAAGACAGTTTGATTTTAGGTCTTATTATTTTTTATGAACGTCCAAATCTGTGTTTTCCCCTGCCCTTCCAAACTTTGTGTGGCCAGTTGAAAATGTCTGGTTTGTGTTCATCTCCCTCATTTCTGGAGCAGGGGACGAGACCCTGCCACATCTCCTATGCTCTGCATCCATGCCTCTTTTGGACATTAAAGGTTGATTGATGCACCTCTGAGCTGTTTCAGTTTCTTTGGGGGTGAGTAGTTGATTTGATGACAGTGGTGTCACACAATGGGTGGGAGTGGATGGGAATGGAAGAGAACACTAAGCAGGAGATAGTGGTTGGCTTGAAGTAGGACTTAAAGGGCCCAGGGCTCAAACTTAACACCCTTAGGTAGGGTACAATGAACAGTGACATTCACCCAAAAGGGTTTTGGGGTTCTACTCTCTTGGTGGGGATAGCCAGGTAGGCCATATTGGGCAGCTTTGGGCTAGTAGATGCTGCTGTCTGGGCCTGCCTAAACTTGGCTTCTTGGAACTTTTGGTTGAACTTCTTAACCCTCTTCCCTATTGTGGGCTTCCCATGCCCTGGTGACCAGCTTTGTGAAGGTCTCTATTCACTCAAATGGAAAAGCTGGAGCTGCTCACTTGTTGAAAGTGATTGTCTTGAGGTTATCCTACTTGTTCTGCTTGGAGACGCTTGCTTCCATATACCTTAAGTCAGTAGTACCAAGACTTAGTACCCATGTCTGGGAGTGTAAGTTTGTACTGTCTCAGGCTGGCTATGATCTTGTGGAGGTGCTGAAGAATTTCATGTACTTAATTTATTCAAAAACATTTCGTTGGGCCTAGAATGCTCTTCACATGGGATGAGACAGGAAAGTCCCCTGCTTCTGTGGTATATGCATTGTAGTAGGTAAAGCAGATGCAGTGCTGAACTTGCGCTAAAATTACTAAGTGGGCTATTAAGGAAAAACTGGGTACTGAGCTATTGAATATTGTAGGTAGCTAGACAGGATTTCTTCAGCTAGAGAGCTGACAGGGTTTGGGGCCAAAGTCTACCTCTAGGGCAGTGAGGTTTTAAGGTACTAAGGCAAGGGACTGTAGAGCCAGCTTCTGCTGCTGTCTTTGTTATGTAGATGAGTAATTTGACAGCACTGAAGCCTTCTGGCAGGTAAGGACACCATATTTCATCTGGGATGATGAGTGTCTCTAGGGCCAAAACTCATGCACTTCCAGACCTAATGGAAGAAAGTCCAGCTGTGTGTGTGGACAGTGAGTGCACATTGCTCATCCAGGATGGCAATCCTGCAGGGCTTCCTGGAGGAGACCAGCCCCCACTTCGTGGAGTTTCAGAGAAAGGATGTGAAGATGACCGCAGAAGGGGCTGTGGGAGGCAGATGGGAATTGTGGAATTCTCAGAGAATGCTGCTTGACCGGCATGGCAGGGAGCAGGAGTATCACACTCTCCAGTTCTTTCTTTGTTCTCTAATCTGGGATCTCCATTTAGCTGACCCCAACTAAAAAGGGAGGATAAGGCTGTCCCATCGGTGTAGTCTGTGGGGATCAGTCCCCTTTCTACCAAAGAAGAGGGAAGAGAAAGATGTATAACCAACATGGGAGGAAATTGACTCGTGGTACTATTGGTTTCTGTCCCCTGAACCCTACAGGCCTCTAGCCTGGTCTAAGGTGTGACTGTTTCCTAATGTATTTGCTTGTTTTCTTTTTCTTTTTTTTTTTTTTTTTTGTGGGACCAGGGTTCAAACTCACGACCTTGCACTTGCCCAGCAGGCACTTGTGCCTCGGAGCTATCTCCCCAGCCCCTGCTTGTTTTCTTTATGTCTAAACATGACAGTTCTCTCCTGACTTCTATTAACTTTACCCACTTTAATCCTCCAGAGTACCTGCCAACCAAGGTTATTTTTTTACTTGTCCTCCCACGACTAGAATATAAACTAAATGAGATAATTTTCTCTTTTCTCAATTGCTTTGTTTTCAAGCACACAGGCCAGTGCCTGTTTTGTCAGACATGCTTGGTAACTAATAACTGATCAAAGCAAAAAATAGCAGTTGAGCAGCCCCTTGGCCCTAAGAATCACCTGGCCTTTTTCTCTTCTTCATTTTTTCTTTTTTTTTTTTTGTAATTAGTATAGGGTCTCACTACACAGATGGGACTCACAGTGATTCTCCTGTTTTCAGCCTCCCAAGCACTGGGATTACACATGTGTGCCACTATGTCCTGTCTCAGTAGCTGTGCTCCCTGGGGCAGGGCCAGCAAGATATACTGGAGATTGAACCCTGGCCACTGCACTCTGCTTAAACAGGTGCTTTAGTCTGCTGAGCTATCTGGCTGGTCCTTCATCTTTTTTTTTTTTTTTTCCTTCTGAGATAGGTTCTCACTGTGCATGCAGTGCAAACTAGAGGCATGCACCATCATGCCTGCCTTTCTTGAAGACATGTCTGTCCCACCTTGGTTCTTCTTGCTAGCCAAACCCAGTGTATTTCTGCTTCCTAGAAAACTAGCACTTTTTTTTGGTGGTACTGGGGATTGAACTCAGGACCCTGTGCTTGCCAGGCAGATGCTTATTCTACTGTGCTATCTCCCTGGCCCTCAGAAGGTTCTGATATGTGTATCAGAGTTCTACTCTGGGAATAATCAGTAGAGTATCTGTTTTGTCTGTATCAATCTTTCTGTCACCAGGAACTGAGGTATGCAGTTGGAGCTGGCTAGGCAAGTTCAAAGTCAGGAGGGCAGGCTACAGGAAAGGGGAGGCTGGGACACTTAGGCAGAAGTCAACATTTCAGTCCATGGTAGAATTTCTTTGGGGGAATTGCAGGCCTTTCAACTGAACAGACTGGGCCCACCTGTGTTATCCAGGACACTCTCCATGGTATAAAGTTAACTGACTGCAAACGTAACTCACTTCTGCAGAATACTTTCACAGCAACACTTAGATTCATTCTTTTTTTTTTTTTTAGAACTGGGAATTGAATTCAGGCCCTTGCGCTTGCCAGGCAGGCGCTTATTCTATTGAGCTATCTCCCTAGCCCCTAGATCCTAGATTCATTCATTCGTTCATTCTTTTTTTCTTTTTTTTTTGTCTTTTTGAGACAGGGTTTCACTGGGCAGTTCAGGCTGGCCTTGAGCTCACTTTTGTAGCCCAGGCTGGTCTCAAACTCGCACTGATCCTCCTGCCTCAGCCTCCCAAGAGCTGGGATTACAGGTGTGTGCCACCACACCCAACCAGTTCCCTAGATTCATTCTTTAAGTACTTGAAGCCGGGCGTGGTGGCGCAGGCCTGTAAACCCAGCACTTGGGAGGCTGAGGCCGGAGGATCAGTGCGAGTTCGAGACCAGCCTAGTCTACAAAAGTGAGCTCAAGGCCAGCTTGAACTGCAGAACAATACCCTGTCTCAAAAAGACCAAAATAAATAAATAAATAAGTAAATAAATGTAAGTAAGTACTTGAACTCAGCCAACCTGACACAAAACTGAGCATCAGAGTCAACATCATGACATCTCCTTAACCATACCCAATCTGCAAACAAAGTTGATAATACACTCACACTTATGCCTAGTATGATGTTATTCAGTGTACAACTGAAAGTGCCTAACTTCCCAGAAGAGGATTCAGAGTTCTTGAGTGATGTTCACTCTTCTGAGTGATTATCCCAATAATGGGATGTAAAGTTAGCTATTGACATACTTTATATTTGATGAGATCATGAAAGAAGACAAAACATATACACAGTGTAAACACACATTCATAGCAAAATAAGTGGTAAATGCCCATTGCCCTCATTTCTACACCGGCCCTATGATTGTAGCTGTATTTATAACGACTTTCTTCCAAGACTCATTCTGCACTTTCTTTGTGTTATTCAGGCTCCTCAGAGCTGGTTGCAGCTCTTTGGTAGGATGCCCCCAAACCTCCATTCTTGAAAGGGCTGGGATGTTAAGAGTCTTCCCTTTACAGTTTTCCATTGCATTTAATCACAGGACACAGTGAAACTAAAAGACACCCAAAGGCATCCCTCACATGCTAGATGCAATTTCCTTCCACTGGGCAGGGCCTGTAAGGCTCCCACTTCTCCATCTGCCACAGACAGCTTGGGTACTGTTGGTCTGCTCAATCACGTGGCTTCCATGGCCGAGCAGCTGCTGCAGTGGCCCAGACTTGTGGCAGAGCCTTCTTTTCTGGGACCCTTCCCAAACCAGCAGCTCAGTAACAATAGTGCGCTCAGTTATGTACACATGAATGGTGAATACATTGTCTTCATAGTCCAAATCATGTAATCCTAACACTGTCAGAAGCTGAGACAGGAGGACTGCAAGTTCCAGCTTAGCCTGGGAAACCTACTGATACCCTATCTCAAGCAAACAGCAACAAAATAAGAGGGATAAAGCTCAGTACAAAGGCCCTAGGTACAATGCCCAGTGTTGGAAAGAGTCCAGAGGCTCAACAAATATATTTGTCTTTTAAGATTATGTGAGAGAACAGATACTATGATTTAAGTTTTACCACAGCAGGGAAATTTTGACGTGTCTCACACAGCTCAGTCTCCAGGAATTTTACTGAAGTTCCCATTTGAGTTTTTAGATAGGGTCTCACTACATAGTTCAGCCTTGAATTCACTATGTAGCCCATGTTGGCCTCAAACAGTGATCCTTTTCCAGCCTCCCATGTGCTGGGATTACAGGCATGCACCACCATGCCCAGATTTATTTCCTGCCCTCTGAGATGCAAATGTCTTCTTAGTATGCTTATGCTATTTCATGGTCACTAGGTCTGGTCAGCATAATGTCAGCAATGTAATGGACCTGCATGATATCCTATGATATCCTTGATGAATGTGTAAGTTGACATATCTTGATGGTTGATGCATGACGTAGGTCAGGGAGGAGGGCATTGCTGCTTTCCACAGCCAGAAGCAAACCACTCTCAGTGGAGTTTACAAGCTGTCAAGAAAAAGCATTTGTCAGGTCAAAAGCTGTATTCAGATAACAGGGCATGTGTTGCTAAGGTCTTGTTTCAGGGCAAAGCTAGAAGCTTTCAGGTTGTTTATGCAGAGTCTGGACTGGAAATTTGAAGCTCTGAGATCAGCCTTTACTTTCCTCCCCTCTGGTCACCCTTGTGGTCATGTGACTAATGGGGCATTGTGCTTGCTGCCCCTGCCCAGCACCACATGAGCAGCAGAGTATGCATCATTGGCCCAGGAAAAGATCAAACTTCAAAACTGAAAGCCGGGCGTGGTGGCGCACGCCTGTAATCCCAGCACTTGGGAGGCTGAGGCAGGAGGATCTGTGTGAGTTCGAGACCAGCCTGGGCTACAAAAGTGAGCGCAAGGCCAGTCTGAACTGCATAGTGAGACCCTGTCTCAAAAAAAAAAAAAAAAAAAAAAAAAAAAAAAAAAAAAAAAAAAAAAAAAGAAAGAAAAAAAAGAAAACAATGCATGGTTTCTATAGGGTGTGTATTGCTTTTGCACCATTGAAGGTTGAAAACTGGGAAAATCCTAAATTGGACCACTACCACTTGGACACTGTCTGTATAGTTCCCTTTTATATTGATTAGTGCTGGCCCATTAACCAAAGGAATATGGCAGAATTGGTGATGTGAGACATCTGAGGTCATGAGAGACATTTTGGCCTCTACTGAGCCCAGCATGGACAACTGAGTGACTTAGGGGGACCTTGTCTCAAGTTAAAAAGCAAAGCAAGCTGGGGGTGGTGGCACACGCCTGTAATCCCAGCACTTGGGAGGCTGAGGCAGGAGGATTGGTGTGAGTTCGAGACCAGCCTGGGCTACAGAAGGGAGCTGAAGGCCAGCCTGAACTGCATAGCGAGACCCTGCCTAAAAAAGACAAAAACAAGAATAACAACAACAAAAAAACAAAAAGCAAAGCAAAACAACTGTATTTCTTTCTGATATATAATTTTGAAAGAGGACCTGTGTTCAATCCCCAGTACTATAAAACAACTTTATAAAATTTATGAGATGTGTTTGCTGTGCCAAACCGCTTGATTTTAGGGTCATTTGTTCTGTTTGGTAGCAGTGAATAAAGGAATACCTATAAGATGATAGCACATCATAGAGCACCATCATTTGTGGCAGTTAGCTGAGCAGGAGCAGTGTGTTCTGAGAGGAGGAGAATGGGGGATATGGGGACATGACCCCAGCACACAACCCTCTCGTTGTCCCTCTTTGCCTGTCCAGGAGAAATGGCACAAAGAGACACAGGAACATGCACACTCTCATTTCTGAATCCATATCTACTTCCCTTGGGGTACTTTTCTTCATAGAACAGAAAGCCAGTATGTAACTAAGAGCTGTTCACATGAGTAATATATACCAGTTGTCTAAATACTTAATATTTTCATGCCTAGAGGCAAAGCTTTGTCTTGATTACTTTTTGTATATCTATCACTGTGCCCATCACACAGCTATTCAATGCCTGTGTAAAAAGGACGAATGATTAATAATGCGGGAAACAGCTATTAAACTTAAAAAAAAATAGCCACTTACATTGATTGAGCTCATTTCTAGAAATGCATACAAAAAGGAGTGGGGGAGAGAGCCACATATCCAGCCATGGTTATTGCGGCACTGCTTGGGATGACCAAGGAAGAAAACTTGGAAACAGTTTCATGGTCATCATTAGGCGAGTGAGTGGCTAAGAAAGTGGTATTACATCTTTCCTCTGGAATGTTATGCAGCTCTTCCAAAAGACTTAGTTCACAGTCTATATCCATTGACTTGAAAGGTTTGAGATTACTTTAGGTGAGATAGCAAGTGATATTGTGATTTTAGTTGTCACACTATAATCAAAACCCACCTGTAAATATGTGGGTTGGGCATGATGGTTAGGTGTGGTGGCACATGTCTGTAATCCCAGTACCCTGGGTGGCTGAGGCAGGAGGATCTCAAGGTCAAGCCCAACCTGGGCAACAGAGTGACTTAGGGAGACACTCTAATATAAAATAAAAGTGAGGGCCCTGTGTTCAATCTCCAGTACACAGAAAAAAAGCAAGTATATTTGGACACAACTATGAGATAGGAGAATAGAGCTGCTTTGCTGATTCTCAGGGCTGGGAGAGCAGTTACTTTTTTGTGGTCTCTGTCTCTGTCTCTGTCTCTGTCTTTCTCTCATCCTTCTGAACCCCATGGTAAACACAACCTTGTGTTTTACTGTCATTATCTCCACTTTCCCAGTGGTGAACCCTGGCTGTTTCATGCAGCAGGTGGAGGAGGGGTCCCACTCCACCCTCAGCCTTCCTCATTTTCTGGACCTAGCCAGGTGAGAGCATTCCATCTCTGCAGCAACTCCCCTTAGTCTCAATGTAAATAGCCCCACTGCCACCTCCAGGGAAAGTCAGGAAGCAAGAGGACTGGTTGCCTTTCTCCTGAGTGGCACCTGTCCTGGGGTGACCCTTTCCTTGTTCTGTCCATTCAAAGAAAAACTGGGTCCAGTGAGATGGCTCAGTGGTCTAAAATGCCTACTTAGGCAACCACAGGGATTGTGGTTCGCTGCCTAGCATCATATGCTGTGCCAGCCCCACCCCCAGGGCAGGCTGAGCTCGCTGTAATAATAATAATTAAAAAAAAAGCAAAAGTTCTATACCACCACTGCCCCTTCCTCAAGAGAAGGAGACCTGATTGGTATGTGAGGTATGGAGTGTGGGGAGAATCCTTTTGGAGGGAACAAATTTTCAGAGACTTCTGGTGTTAATTTTGTTATAATATTACTTAGATGTGCTGGGTATGGTGGCATGTTCCTGTAATCCCAGCCCTTAGGAGGCTGAGGCAGTAGGATTGCCATGGGTTCAAAGCCAGCCTGAACTAGGTAGCAAGACTGTCTCAAAACAAAATAACCCTTAGTTGTGTAGAGGTACAAAGCCAGGTATAAATGTAGCATATGGTTCTTATGTGACTATGAAATGAAAAGCAAATTTACAAATTAGCTACAAAGAAAACTGCAAAACCTGTGAAATTCAAATGAACAACATTCATGTAATTTTTTCATTCTTAATGTATCCAAGTCACAACTCCTGCTAGTAACAATGCCAGCTGTCTGCCACAGCCCAGGCTCTTCTGTCAGAGTGTGCAGTGCTGGGTGAGACAGACAGATCATTCTTCTCTCACTTTTCTGTGATTCAATCCCCCCCCCCAAATCTTCCCTTCTAACAATGCACCACGCAGTTGCTTAGTTTTCCTGCAGTATGAGTGGATCCTTCAGGTATCAGGTCTATCTTTGTGGGCCATCCCCGCCTTAGCACTAAATAATTAAAGTAGACAGAGCCACCAGTCAGCACCAGTGTAGACACTGGAGTTGGGAGGCAGCTCTGTGTTAAGGTAGCCACCCAGATCCACCTGTGAGTGGTCTCCAAATGAAAACACAAGGCAAAATAATTATTTAGGGATATTTTTGTTGCTAATCTATAACCAATGTATTTGTTTTTTCTACTTATCAGCCTAAGATGATGATGATGATGATGATGATGATGATGATGATGATGATGATGATGATTTTGCAGAACCAGGGATTGAACTCAGGCCCTTGCACTTTCCAGGCAAGTGCTTATTCTACTGAGCTATCTCCCCAGCCCCAGCCTAAGATTATTCTAAGAATTGATAACTGTGGCTTTAAAAATTATACCATTGAGCCAGAGGACAAGGATTAAGTCACCCTAGTTTAGTTTTTTTAAACAGTGCCTAATTTTTATTAGTACACATGTGCAGTCCATGAAGTTTACATCCATCACAGGGAGCTGGTGCACGTACAAGCACGGTACAAGTGGAGGAGTCAGGCCAGTGACTTCACTGATTGTTAGAAATTTTCGCACCTGAGTTTAAAATCAACTGAGGAAAGGCTGAGAGACTCGTTGGTCTCTCCCAGCACCCCTTTTATCCCTTCTGGGGATTAAAGCATGTGCACAAGCAAGAGAAATGCCAAGTATTATTCTGGAAGGCAGGGGACACATGCTTTGCATGGCAGAGTACCAGGTGTACCATCTGGACCAGGTCCTTGGTGGCAGCCTCGGTATTCTCACCAGTAAAGTGGGAAGATAAACTATTGCTCTGAGGAATAAGGGATGATACAGACTACACCGCTGTACTTACTAATTTAGCAAATGTTTGGAGAGCACCTGGCTTGTGCCAGATGCACAGGTTTTCTTCCCATCTCAGTTTTTATCCGAGAACAGTAGTGTAACTGTTTTCTGCTCAGGCCTCTCACAGTGCAGTTATAACTCAGTCAGTCAACACAAATTTAGTGATCAACAACCAAGTGCCCTGTGGAGACAACAAAAAATGGAAATGGAATCTATATTGGTACTTTTTATTATCTCTGAGAAACAGAATCACTCACTGGTTTATTTTATATGTATTTATTTTTTGATTGACAACTAAAAGTTATACTTATCTATGTACTTATTTAAAGCAGGTGACTAACATTTTTAATTATTTTTCTGGTGCTTGGGATTGAATCCACTGAGCAACATTACTAGCCTTTTCTAAACTTTATTTGGAGACAAGAGTCTTGCTAAACTTTCCAAGTGGGACTCGAGCCGGGCGTGGTGGCGCACGCCTGTAATCCCAGCACTCAGGAGGCTGAGGCAGGAGGATCGGTGCGAGTTCGAGACCAGCCTGGGCTACAAAAGTGAGCTCAAGGCCAGCCTGAACTGCATAGTGAGACCCTGTCTCAAAAAGACAAAAAAACAAAACAAAACCAAGTGGGACTCGAACCTTTTACCCTCTTGCCTCAGCCTCTCAGATTGCTGGGGTTACAGGCGTGTGCTGCCCTGCTACTGCATGATGTTTTGCTACATATATACATCCTGGAAAGGAGCTCCTGGCGTTGAAAGGATTGAAAAGCGCTTAGCAAAGTGTTGAACACTTTCTGATAATATTCCATTTCTTTCCAGTGAAGTCCCAGCTCCACTGTAATTTTGTATTGTCCGTTGTGACAATAGTGTAGGATACTGGAGAAGACAGTCCATAGTGGAGTCTAATTTGTACTTGCTCTGCGTGGTGAGTACAGTGGGCGCAGACCTGTTTACAGGAACATGGTTGAACTTGCACGGAGAAGCAGCGGCATCTTCTGGCAGAGGTGGGTAATACAAGGAGAGCGCGCCTAACGGGTTTGCGCCATCAGGAATTTTAGCGTGAGGATCCGGAACTCTTGTGGCCAGCTATTGCTTTGAAGAAATCTGATTCCAATCCTCCACCATCCCCTACACCACATTGCACATGAGTGAAGCAGTCTCAGAGAGATCAATCAACACAAACTTAGTGATCAACAACCAATTGCCCTTTGGAAACCACGAAAAATGAAAATGAAATCTATATTGGTACTTTTTTTTTTTTCCCTCAGAACCTGGGATTGAACTCAGCTCCTTGTGTTTGCCAGGAAAGTGCTTATTCTACTGAGCTATCTCCCCAGCCCCTATATTGGTACTTTTTATCATCTCTGAGAAACAGAATCACTCACTGGTTTATTTTATATGCATTTATTTTTTGATTGGCAACTAAAAGTTATACTTATTTATGTACTTAATTAAAACACATAAAGCTGGCTCATGGATACCTGCAAGGTAGCAGCAGAACCATGCTACGAATACCATTCTTGACTCTTCCTTTAAAAGATTCCTCCTAGATCACAAAGAAGAATTCCTTCCTAAACGCTGAAGTTTTGGGCCTTTAAAATTCATATGGTTTGCAGTGGTTGCACGACTTGGGCAAAGTCATTTGGTTGGTGGTGGCTTCAGGGAGTGGAGGGAGCTAGCATGGAGGACTGTGGGCCATGCCATGGCCTGAACATGCTCTGAGGCAGGCTGTGTGTTATCTTAGACTTTATCATTGGTACAGTAGAGATCATAATGTCATAATGGCAGCTGCTTGAAAGTTATAAGCAAAGCCATGGGTATAAAACAATTGCAGGTAGGTAAGATTGCTAGAATGTAGTGCATCCTCCTTTAAGTTTCAGTTTTGCTTCAGACTTCTTGGGGATACAGTTGAGTGCTTTGGAAATTGTCTGATCCTTTCAGATCTTATTTTTATTAGGCAGGTCTGGAGGAGCATTCTGTCTAGGACAAATTACTCCTCACTACTAAGGCTGGTGGGCCTTTCTACATATTTTCCTCCATGCCCTGTGAATTAGGATTCTTTCCAGTCTGACTGGTGGTGGCAGGCACTATTATTGCTGGCTTTGTGCTAGAAAGAGCAGGGCACTGTTCTCATGTCCCTTCAAGTTCTTTCTCCAGCCTCGGTGTTCTGCCATGTACATGTGCAGGGCACAACTCTGCTGAATTCTCAGGAGATGCTGTACACATCCCAGGACTCTCTTCTGTGTGATCCTCTCCTCTGAAGTACAAGTCCTAAGAACTCCAGCCCAGGGGCCTCCTGGACTCTGTTATAACCCCTCAGTGCAGGTGTCCCAGAAATAGAGTATTATTAAAAATGCAAGTCTCTCTACATTTGGCTAGAACCTTCCTGTAAGCAGTAAGCTGTGTGACTGCAGAGTTCAATTGCTTCTTTTACTTTCTCTCCTTTGTCACTGCTATCCTTTGTCACCCACTCAATGTCCAGATTCTTGCCTGGTTATTTTGCTGTTTCAAGAAGGAAGGTAAGGGCTGGCGAGATAATTCAGATGACTAAGCACCTGCCTGGTAAGTGCAAGGACCTGGGTTCAATCCCTGGTACCACCTGATGCACTGGCCACTGAAACCAGGTGTGGTGGTGCATGCCTGTAATCCTAGTACTGGGGAGGCTGAGACAGGAGGATTACTATCGAGTCCAAGCTGTGTAATGAGACCCTGTACCAAACACTAAATTTAAAAAAAAAAAAAAAGAAGAAAGGTAAATCTGGTTCCCATTGCTCAGTGTTGAGCAAAAGTGTGTCAGATTTTGCAACACAACAAACTGCCCCAAACTAGGGCTTATAAATCACAATTGCTGTTTGCTCCTGGTTTGGCAGGTTGGAGGGCTGTAGGGGGAAGCGCTGGTCATGGCCAGGCTACCACACAGGTGCTGTGGGCACAACTGGGTTATGTGTCTGTCATTACTCAGCAGATTAGCTTGGGCTTTTGAATGTGACAGCTGGGTTCCAAGAGCACAATGGAGCAAGCTCCTGTGCTGGGCATTTTGCAGGGCTATTGTCCCTTTGGCCAAGCAAATAACAAACTCAGATGCAAGAATCTGAGAAACTAGACCGAGAATGGTAGTGCACACCTGTAATCCCAGCACTCGGGAGGCTGAAAACAGAAGGATCACTATGAGTCTTATTTGTGTAGTGAGACCCTATAGACCCTGTACTCAGTATATTCTTTTCTTTTTCTTAATCTATTTTTTAAAAAAGGAATTTGAGAAGTGAACTATATCTCCTCCTTGTTCTCTTCCTCCTCCTCCTTTTTCTTTTCTTCCTTCTCCTCCTCCTTCTGGATATTAAAACAAGGGCTTGTATACTGAGATGAATTTCAACACCTTTAAAATTTTTTTATTTTAAGTCAGGTATGGTGGTGCACACCTATAATCCCAGCACACAAGATGCTGAGGCAGGAGGACTACTATGAGTTCAGGGTCAGCCTGGCTTTCAAAGTGAGTTTAAGGCCAGCCTGAATGGTAGAGCAAAACCCTGTCTCAATTTTTTTTTTTTTTTTTTGATTTTGAAACAAGATCTTATTAACTCCAAAATTGCTCAGAATAAGCTCAGGCTTGTGATTCTGCTGTCTCAGCCTCTCATAATGTTGGGATTACAAGCATATACCACCATGCCTGGCCAGACAGCATTTTATTGAAGAACAACTCTGAGGTGAATTAAATAGTAAGTTTTACTAATTTAAGTGAAAATGCCCCCCCTTCAAATGCCCTTATTGCTTTATTCTTCCATAGTTCTGTGAGGCCTCTTTTGTTTCTTAATAGGGTGTAATAAAAATGTGATAAATGCTGTTCTTAAGTGCTAGAACATAAGGACACTGCAATGTGTCATCCACCATATGCACCTTGATCTGGCCCCTTGTGGATCCTGGCCCTTCCCGGAAGTCAAAATGACCATAAAAGGTAAACATTTTTAATTGATTGAGGACATCCAGGCAGCCTCAACAGTGAACTTTTTTTTTCTTTCTTTTTTTTTTTTTTTTCGTCTTTTTGAGACAGGGTCTCACTATGCAGTTCAGGCTGGCCTTGAACTCACTGTTGTAGCCCAGGCTGGTCTCGAACTTGCACCGATCCTCCTGCCTCAGCCTCCCAAGTGTCAACAGTGAACTTGACCCTAAAACTGTTTCAGAAAGTGGTAAGAGGGCTGAACAGATAGCTCAGTGGACTAAAGTACCTGTTTAGACAGGTACAGTGACCAGGTGTGATCCCTGGCATGCTGTGCCAGCCCCACCCCTGGGGAGGGCACTAAACTGGTGGCTGAGACTGGGTATGGTGGCACACGCCTGTAATCCCAGTGCTTGGGAGGCTGAAAACAGGAGGATCACTATGAGTCTGATCTGTGTAGTGAGAGCCTGTAGACTCTGTACTAAATAGAGAAAGAAAAAATAATGACAAATGTATATTTGAAGCAAAAGGGAAAATTTTGAGTGGGTTTAATAGCAATATGTCTTTTACTGTAACAAATGTTTTAAGATGTTAAAACACCCACCATATATTTCATCACACTGCCACCATGATCAGGATGCGGGACCTTCCCTTCAACCCCCAGTTCCATCCCTTGTGTCCTTTTGCACTCTTGCTGCTGCTTCTTAATTTCTGAAAACAGACATTTGAACCAGCACCAGCCTGGTTAGGAACCTTTGCTCTATTCATTGCAGTGTAGTTGGTGGTGGTGGTGCATACATGCTCGTGCACACATGTGCGTGCATGTGTGCACACTCACTCAGAATTCTGATCAGTTGCATCTGTGTTCCACACCAGTAACTGTTCAACCCCACCCAGGTCCCTGCTGCAAGGTGCCCCAGAAGCTGCCTCTGTTCTGATCTCTGGGGCCCAAGGACACTTGGGGGCATCTATGAGAGGGGCTCCCCACCAGACTTTCCTCCTTCACTGTGCCTGGACTGTTCTGGAAGCCTCTCAGATTCCCAGGTTCCCTTCCCCACCCTTTCCTGGAGGCAAGACCAGGTGGACTTGTAGGAGTCCAGGTCCACTGCACAGTGTCCATTGCCAGTCCTTTAGGGGCTCTTGGCTTTTTTCCTAGATGGTCTTAAAGCTCATTTTTTGGGCACCCAGTCTCCACAAGCTCACTCAGCCTGTTCTTCTGCCCTATTTCTCACCACTCCTGCCCACTCCTGGTATAACTAAGCCAAGGGCACCATGACTTTGCCCTGACCCCAGGCCCATCCTCCTTCATCTCCACAGGTGCAGTCCTGCGCCTCCCACTTGCTCCAGGTCCTGGATACCATCTGATCATTCTGTCCTTGCCAACATGCTGCCAAAGGACTGAACTTATGTCATTTGTGTTGGACCAATTACAGAGCTTGCCATGGTGCCTGGCACCCAGCTGGTATTAAGCAAAGAGCCCCAGAGAGAGAAAAGGCCACATCCATGATGCTGCCTTACTCCACAGCCTGCCGTTCTGCTGTACCCTGGTAGCTTGACAACTTGTATCTAGATTCCCCCTACTGTGGCCATAGGTGTGACTTTTCAGAGGCAGCTGGATCTAGAGAGTGCGATACTGGGATGATGTGTATGGTACTAGCATTAAGAGTGTGTGATTGCAGGCGGATGGCAAGCAGTGGTGTTGGCGCAGAGGTGCAGCAGAGGTTTTCCTGGTTTCAGACCCCAGCGGCCAGATGGTGAAATCCTCCCTGCAGCAGATCCTCAACAGCCACTGCTTCGCCTGAGACAAGGAAAGGGATAAACCTAGTTCCACCATTCACGCAAGCCATGCCTTGCAGCTTCCTAGTCTGCATAGCCGAGGCAGCCACAGCAGCAGAAGTTCCAGGGTCCCCATCAGTTGCTGTAGTAACTTGGATCTGGGGCCTTGGTGGTGCTTCTGATGTCCCTCACCCACCCCGGAAGATCCTAGGTGGATGAATAGTCAGTGGGATCACAATCTTTCAGCTAACTCACTTTACTCTGATAATTGGCTGAATGTAACAGAGGAATTAATGTCTAATAACAAGACGAGGTTTCTAAATATCCAGTCCAGGCTCATGGATACCAAACACATTACCTGGATAGCTGTGTGGAGTGGGGGCACCCTCTACATTGAGATTCTGGGTGGCCCTCTGCCTGAAGGGAGCAAAGACAGTTTTGCAGTTCTCCACGCTGACCATGTCTTCATTTGCTTCCATAAGAACTGGGAGGACAGAGCTGCCTTGCTCCAGACCTTCAGCTTTTTGGGCTTTGAGATTGTGAGACCAGGGCATCCCCTTGTCCCCAAGAGGCCCGATGCTTGCTGCATAGCCTACACGTTGGAGAGAGTCTGCTGGCGAGAAGGAGTAGTGGCCCGGCTGCCGAGGGAGTGCCTGTGGTGGCAGTCCCCTCAGTGTGTTCCACTGGGGAAACAGACTTGGTCCTCTCTTCTGGGTTTGTCCTCATGTTGTGATTGTGCAAATAAACACTCACTTCAAATTAGCAGTATATTTCTTGAAGTTTAATGTTTTTGTGATACTGAAGTATTTGCTTTAACTGTAAGTAAGTTTACATTTTACTTTTTAATTGCTGGTTGAAGATGACTCAGATCCCCCTATACTGGAGGAGTTGCTCAGTGGAAGTCTTTGGACACAGGATTAGGTCTCTTCAAAAAGATAGGCAGAAATCTACTCTTTTTCTGCTTGAAAACCCAAATAAACGTGATGACACCTCCATGGGGGGAAAGAAAATGAATGTGTGATTGCTAAATCAGTCCACAGGTTGGTTTGGCACAGTTCTGGGTGCGGACAATGAGAAGCCACTCCAAGCATGAGTGCTATCTGCCTTCAGAGTGCATGGCCTGGATCAAATGGAAGGGGCAGAGAAGGCTGATGTTGTGCTTGGCGCTTGCTGCTCGCTACTCACTGCTTTGCTGCCTTCTGCCTGCCCTGCTCTGCCATGAGCTGTTTCTCCTCTGTGATGTCCCTCTGCCATGCTGCCTGGCCTTAGAGCCTGCTGACCATGGGCTGAAACCTCTGAAAACTGTGAGCCAAAATAAACCTTCCCTCCTTTAAATGTGTGTGCTGGGAAGTTTTTTTTTTTTCAGCAGAAGTAACTGAGAGGGATGCAACTGTGCCTCCCTGTCCATGTGTCCTATAGAGCAGTTGGGTACCTTACTGGACAGCCAGGGACAGGAGAAATGTGTGTTGCTGTTATTTTGTTAATTAATTAATTAATTAATTAACTTTTTTGTCTTTTTGAGACAGGGTCTTGCTATGCAGTTGAGGCTGGCCTTGAGCTCACTTTTGTAGCCCAGACTGGTCTTGAACCAATCCTCCTGCCTCAGCCTCCCGAGTGCTGGGATTACAGGCATGAGCCACCACGCCCGGCATGTATCAAGCCTAGCATGGTGGTGTACACGTGTAATCCTACCACTCTAGGAAGCTGAGGCAACTTGGTGAGACTGTCTCAAATTTTTTTTTAAATTTTCTTTTGATACAGAGTCTTGCTATGCAGTTTGTACTCTTAGTGATCCTCCTCTCTCAACCTCCCCAGCTCTGGGATTACAGGCATGCCCCCCCTACCACACCTGGCAGGATGTTGGATTTCTAAACAAGATGGGAAGAGGGCCGTGGCAGTTTATGCCCTGTGCCTGCCTCAGAGGTGTCCAAGAAGGGACTGGGGGGCGAGGGAGACTACTTTTGAGGGCTCTGCCTCTTTCTAGTCAGCCCTAGTTCTCAGTATTTAGGGGTGGTGACATGCTGAATACTCCTTCATAATCCAAATGCTTCATCGCCACAGACTTGGATTTGAATATTGGCCCAGCCACTCCCTAGCTTTGGTCCTGAGCAAGTCACCGTAGCTGGGAAACCTCAGTTTCCTTATTTTTGGTGGTAGAGGGCACCTACCAGAGGGTAGTGAGAACACCCAAAGTGCACTTCTCATGTGCCTTCTTCCTCCCCCATCTACTCGCATGCTTGGAGCAGGGGATGGGCACAACCCTCTCATGCTGTCCTCCAGTTCTCTCTCGGCCTGCCTGTGCTGTCCATGTCGGCCATGACAGTCCTGAAACGCAAATCATCCCAGACAGAGCTGTGTGCTCCTCAAGGCCCTGGCAACTGCCTGAGCCTGTGTGCACTGCACACACACACACACAGCTGAAGTCAGAGGGAGCAATGACCTACAGTCAACAAAACTTTCTGGAAAAACCTATAGCAGCTTTCTGGGCATTTGAAGGCAAAGGTGGACAGAGGCCATTTCAGAAGCCAGTGCACCTAAAGCAGGCGAGGCTGGTGATGAAGGCATTAGTGTCGTCAGTGAGATGTGGTGGTGGTGGTGGCAGTGATGCTGATGCTGATGCTGATGCTGATGCTGATGCTGATGCTGATGCTGATGCTGATGCTGATGCTGCTGTTGACGGTGGTGACAGTGATGGTGGTGGTAACTGCTAATTTGCTGAGCACTGCCAATATTACTCTCGGACCAGGTACATACATGTCAGCGTTTGTCCCCCTTGCCTCACAGTAGTATTGTAACTCATTCTGCAAATGAGGAAACAGAGGCACAGAGAACCAAGTGACTGGCCCAGAGTCACTTAGCTTGGAATTTGAACTCCAGTTCACTTTATTCCAAAGCATGGTCTTAGGTCCAAGGGCTTGTGGTAGGAGTTTCATAGCAGAAAAGACTGAAAATATAAATGCCTATGAGTAGGGAATTTGTTTAAATATATCAGAGAACATCATTACAACATACCCCCTTGCCAATTTAGGAAAATTGTTGAGATTTTTTTAGGCTAAAAAGTTAGACTACACAGCAGTATATAATGTATAGAGATAGCATATAAATGTATTTATAAAGCTGGGTGTGGTGGCACACGCCTGTAATCCCAGCACTCGGGAGGCTGAGACAGGAGGATCTGTGCAAGTTTGAGACCAGCCTGGGCTACAAAAGTGAGCTCAAGGCCAGCCTCAACTGCATAGCGAGACCCTGTCTCAAAAAAATGTATTTATATGTGCACAAGACACAAGGGAACAGTGACATTAGCTGCATATCAGGATAGGAACTATGGCTGGGGACATGGAGGAAGGGAGACTTCACTCTACCCTCCCTAATACATATTGTGATTTTCCATGTGGCTTAGAGGTTCTTCATCTGTTATATTCCCAGTGTGTGATCAGTCTTAATATTTATTAGATCAATGAAGGAACACATTGGTATGAACTTTTGCTGTACTTTTAAAAATATTTGGTTGTTGTAGGGTTTCACTACCCAGCTTGGACTTACAGTGATTCTCCTATTTTCTCCCTCTGTAGCACTAGGATTACAGGTGTGTGCCACTCTGTGGCTGGCCCACCTTGTGGGTGGGGCTGGTGTGGCATGTGGTGTCAGGGATCCAACTTTGGCCCTTGTGCTCACCTAAGCTTGCCTAAGTAGTCACCTTAGTTGGGTGAGCTATCTTGCTGGCCCCTATTCTATTTAATTTTTATTTTAAAACAATTCCTTCCATGTATAATTATTGAATGCCTAATAGGCGACAAAATAGTCAGAAGTCCATGTCTTTATGGGGTGTATATTTTCTTAGTTTCATTGATTCAGTCACGTACCGAGGCACTAATGACAGGGCAGATAATTTGAGAAGAGATGAAGACAAAGTGCAATTTCTTCCTGCAAGATATTTGTGGCCCAGACACAGAAGTTGAGCCTGATTCCCCAGCTACTTTGGAGGCTGAGGCAGAAAGATCATTTAAGCTCAAGAGTTTGAGGTCAACCTGGGCAATATAGTAGCACATGGCCTTAAAAACTAGTATTTGTTTAAGGAGTACGTGAAAGTGGGAGTAGGAATGAGGAGAGGTCTGAGGAAATCTGAACTCTTAGGGGTAGGAGGGAAGGCAGGTAAGAAAGGCCTTATTCACATTCTCTGATGGCTTAGGCTCTTGGAGTGTCATGGTAATCAGGAGCATAGGAGAAATGTTGGTGGGCAAAGAAGCAGTCCAGAATTGTCACAGAACAAAGTAGTGGAACTATAATGGCTTTCTACCAGCTATGCAGCCAGGAATTGGTGCCTTGCAGTGTCACCGTCAACACTCCCAAGACACCAGGTACACACCAGGTAGTAGCAGCCTCAGGCGCAAAATGTCCTCTCTCTCAAAGTTTCATGCATGTCCCAGGAAGGTACTTTAAGAATATCTGTTGAATGATTTAATGAGGACATAAATATACCCTTCCTTTGTTGTAATAAATTCATTTATTCAACAAAAACATACAGACCATCTATGTGATGTCTTGCCAAGGAAGCTTTTCTAACCCTAAATTGGATGAAACCCTGCAAAATGCCAGCCCCATTGACCAGCTATCCTGGAAGGATCTGTTTTGGTGAGTGCTGGGGGAGCAATGCCGCTGTCCATGGTTTTGAACCACGATTTGTCCTAGAACTCTTCTAAGCCAGGGGCACTGGTGCTCAGGTCTGATAGCTATCAGAGGTCCTGAAATAAATAAGGAAGAAAATTGATCAAGGAAAGTAGAGGGAAATAAGAGAGGGTGAGAGGTATGGGAGGAGAAGGAGGAAGAGAGAAAGAGAAATATAAGAACTGTCAAAGAGCCACAGCTCTAGAGTACCAGAGTAGCTTGAAAATATTTATTTCTATTATGAAAGAAACCACCCTAGAGCTAGTCCAAATACTGAAAAGCTGAGGAATGTGGAGAAATTTGTATACTAATAAAGAGTATCAAGATAGTTCAACAAAATACCAATTATCACACCAAAGACCCTGTAGCAAAATCAAGCCATCTAGAAAAGGATACATATTAATTATGTAATTGTGTATTTATTTATAATTTATTATGTATAATTATGTTTGAATATCAATTACATTCTCTCTGAGTTATTTACATTGTATAATATGTGGCACACTTTATGTTCTATATACACTTATAATATGTAACATTCTATGTAACATATTCACCATGAAATCAAGCCACATGGAAAAGTTTATAGAAAAAAGCAAAACAACTTCCTTTCTTTTCTTCTGGAGGCTAATTTAGTAGCCCCTGCATGCCAAGTAGGTCATCTTTTTTTTTCTCCCCACAGGATGTAGCAGTAATTTTTATTTTAATGCATCCTGTCAAACAGCAATCTAACATGGTTAGGGCTGTTTGCATTCTTTTCTTTCTTTCTTTCTTTCTTTCTTTCTTTCTTTCTTTCTTTCTTTCTTTCTTTCTTTCTTTCTTTTTGTGGGATCGGGGTTCAAATTCATGACCTTGCACTTGCCAGGCAGGCTATCTCCCCAGCCCCATTTTTTTTTTGTATTTTTAAGGAAGGGCCTATACAGGGTGTTCAGGGTCTTGCTACTAGATCGGACTAATAGTGATACACCTGTTTACAGCCTCCCAAAAAGCTGGGATTACAGGTGCACACCACACACTGTCTCAATTGTATTTCAGCATGCCCCACCTGTGGGGCTGGCACAGCAGGCCCTGGGGTCGAACCCCTGGCCCCTGCACCTGCTTGCAGGCACTTTAATCTGCTCAGCTATTTGGCTGGCCCTTGCACTCCTTGCACTCATTTTTTTTTTTATTGTCCACTCTGCTTTTTTTGGAATATTTTTTAAAAAGATAGAAACAAAGATAGAAAAAGAGTAACAAGCAAGAATACATATAGTACAGAATTTCAAAACAAGAACAAAAATTTAGCAATGGTTGTACTACATATTTTCACTTGCACTCATTATTAACACATGTACTCACAAAGAATGGAAGAGAAGAGTGGAAACAAAGCTTGTGTAAATAGGGAGGGAGAGCAGGGTTGAAGGGAAGGGAGAGGAATAAGTTAAAAAATTAAAAGCCCCATGAAGACCCTTTTCCTCTAGAAAATCTTCTGATCAGTTGCTTGTCACGTGAAGGAGCAAAGTAACTTCCATAGACATCTATGATTTTAATACATGCAAGTTCATCAATCTTGTTATAGTATTTAGCTTCTGCCTGGTACTTTAGAATTCTTTGTACCTGGCTGGGTCTGGTGGTGTATGCTTGTAATCCCAGCACTCCGGAGGCTGAGGCAGGAGGATCAGTGCGAGTTTGAGACCAGCCTGGGTTACAAAAATGAGCTCAAGGACAGCCTGAACTGCATAGCGAGACCTTGTCTCAAAAAGACAAAAAAAAAAAAAATTCTTTGGACCAAGGCCAAATCCTCTGAAATGCCATATAAGGCCCTCTCTCAGATGTAGGTGCAGGATATCTCCCCATGAGTTTTATATTTTTGTCATAAAAGTGTCCTGGCAGTCATCTGAAGAGGTCAAACACAGTCACACTAGATGACTTTATGTCTCAGCAAGCCAACATCCCAGAGTACTCGTGGCCTCCTTTTCCACAGTGACAGAGTGTGCTTGCTTTTAGCTGGATTCCCACTTGGGGACCCTTTCTCAGCCTCTCTTGCAGCTACAACTTGTAGCTAATGGGCTGAGAATGAAAATGATTCACACATCCTTCTGGATTCCTCTAAAGGGAAGGTTGCATTTTTTTAAAGATGGGACCTCACTACATAATTTTGGCTGGTCCTGAACCTGCTCTGTAGCCCTGGCTGGCCTAGGTATTGTGGTGATTGATCCTCCCAAATACTGGCATCACCATGTCCAACTTATTTTGTGGTATCTATTAATATGATTTGCTCTTCCATGTAAGTGTTTTGAGGACAGGAACATACCTTAATAAGTGCCTATCCAGGTGTGGTGGGACATGCCTATCATCCCAGCATGTGGGATGCTGAGGCAGGAGGATTGGTGTGAGTTCAAGACCAGCATAGGCTACAAAAGTGAGTTCAAGGCCAGCCTGAACTGCATAGTGAGACCCTGTCTAAAAAAAAAATGTGCCTAGCATAAGCTTAAATATTTTTTGAGTCAATTAAATTATGTGAACAGCCATTGGAACACCTAATTTTTTTTTTTTAACCAGGGATTGAACTCAGGACCTGCCTTTCCCAGGCAGGCGCTTATGCTGCTGAGCTCCTCAGACTGGAACACCTAATTTATAGAAAGATGTAACACATTTTATTTTATTTTATTTTCAGGACCGGGGTTCAAACTCACAACCTTGCACTTGCCCAGCAGGCGCTTGTGCCTTGGAGCTATCTCCCCAGCCAATGTAACACATTTTAAAGTAGACAAATTACCATTTTCAAAAAAATGCCAAAAAGTGAATGTATTTAATTGTACTCAGTTGATAATAGAGCAGATGGGTGAATAATAATTCATGCTATAGCATGTTCAGTGAATTGAAAACAAAAAGTTGGTCGGAGGAAGGCAGAGGAGCTTTGTCTTATAAGAATTAGAGGGTCAGCCAAATTGCTCCTTAGAGGGCCCGGCGGGATGGCTCAGTGGTCTAAAGCGCCCGCTTGAGAAAGCTTGGGTGGCTTCAGGGACTGTGGTTCAATCCCTGGCACCACATGCTGTGCCAGCCCTGCCCTCGGGGCAGGCTGAGCCGGCCATAAAAATGAGTGAATAAACAAACAAGGGTTCTGAAACAAGAAAAATAAATAAATAAATAAAATAAACAAACAACAACAAAAAAAACCAAACAACAAAAAAAGACAAATTGCTCCTTAGATTAAAGCACCTGCAAGCAGGCGCAGGGGCCAGGGTTCAATTTCCAAGCCTGCCATGCCAGCCCCACCACCCAGAAGCACACTAAGATGGCAATGGAGACTGGGTATGGTGGTGCGCACCTGTAATCTCAGCTCTTGGGAGGCTGTAAACAGGCAGATCACTATGACTCTGTTCTGGTAGTGATGCCCTGAATGCCCTGTAGAACCTTCCCTAAAACACCCCCCCCCCCCCACACACAAAAAAAAAAAAAAAAAAAAAAAAAAAAGAATTGAACCAAGGGGCTCCATAACCATCTGGCATCTGCTCCTTGTTGTATCTGTGGTTAGAAATGTATATGACAGGACCTCTGAGGATCTTCCGGGTTCCCTGTTTAAGGTCCCCATTTAAGGTCCTGGCCAACTATGGCCACGATGTAGCACTCCTGAGTTACTCTCTGCACTAAGCAGTCATCTGTGTAGGTCCCTTTATGTGTGCCAGGCAATCATTCAAATGTGGATCCTTGGCAATCCTCAAGGCCACTCAGTCTGTCTATCCCAATTTCAGCCACTACACAATCAGTTATACAAGGGATTCACTTGGAAAACAGACCGTCTATCCTGGACCGCACTAAGTTCAACTTGGCTTTGATGGAAAGGTTGAAGTTGGTACCAACCAGGGTAAGATAAGTGGGGCCCAGTTGTGTATTGTATTGGAAGAATAAGCAAGAAGGATATTGGTGACCTGTCTTTCCCTTAATGCCCTGGAGTCTTTCTTATTTTTATTTTAAGTTTTAATTTGCCCTTTCCTTCTAGTCACCCATCTCTGAGCCTGGGCATTTGCTGCACAGCTGCATGCTTTCTTTTGCATCCCCATGTTCATGCTGTACCTGTTTCTTTCAGTATCTACTCACTATGTAGTTTAGGCTAGGCTTGAACTCACTATGTCATACAGGGTGCCCTCAAATTCATGAAAATCCCCCTGCCTTAGTCCCCTGAGTGCTGGGATTACAGGTGAGTGCCACCATGTCCAGCTAGATGTTCTCCATTGACCAACAACCCTAGCCTCTCCGGTCATTTTGTATCACTAAAACGTTCCAATTACACCACTTCACTATAATTTTTTCACTTAGAATTTGTCTCAGTTACTCTTCTCTCATTGCTGGGACAAACACCCAACACCCAAAATGAAGGAAGGAAAGGTTTACTCAGTTCACAGGTACTGGAGGTTTCAGTCCATACTCAGTGGGTTCCAAGGCTGAGTGGCACAGGGCAGAGAGCATCCAGTTCATGGCAGTGGAACAACAACAATTGCAACAGAGACAACAACAGCAACCAGCCAACAACAGTAGCAGAGTGTCTGTTTCTCTGTCTCTCTTATGTTACATTCACGCTTTCTGCCTCAGGCCACACCTGTGATCCCAACAGTACTCAGACCCATAATCTCATCTTTGGATCACCCATAATCCCAGTGGGTCATGAGTTAATCTCAAACTCTAAAAGTCCCTGCCCCATGACTACATGAGGCTCTCGAGAGACAACTAGACATAAACCATAATAGGATTTTTCCTGACAGATCCCTTTTAGACTTATTTATTCTAGGCATATATATGTGCATATTTTTACTGTATATAATTTTTTTGTCTTTTTGAGACAGAGTCTCAGGCTGGCCTTGAGTTCACTTTTGTAGCCCAGGCCAGCCTCCCAAGTGCTGGGATTACAGGTGTGCGCCACAATACTGGGCACCGTAATTTTATTTTGAGACAGGGTCTTACTATGTAGCTCAAGGTGGACTTGAGTTCACTACATAGCCAAAGATGGCCCCAAACTTGTGATGATCCTTCTGCCTCAATTCCACAGTTCTGGGATTACTTAAAATACATTTTGTTTTTTTATGAGCAGAATATATTTATTAGGAGAAAGAAAGCTCCTGTTTGAGAGAGGGACAGGAGGGGTATCCCAAGTGAGTGGTCCTCCTATATTTTCTAACATATTTTTCATGCAAATATTTTTTTTGTCTTTTTTGAGACAGGGTCTCACCGTGCAGTTCAGGCTGGCCTTGAACTCACTTTTGTACCCCAGGCTGGTCTCGAACTTGCACCAATCCTCCTGCTTCAGCCTCCCAAGTGCTGGGATTACAGGCGTGCACTACCACGCCCAGCTCATGCAAATATTGATTGAAAAAACTTGATCCATATATTTCTAAAACCTCTTTCTTTCCTCTTTTTTTTTTTTTGGCTAGCCCAGGCTGCCTTAAGGGTGGGTCTGGTGTGGAAGTGGAGCTGGGTATTGAACCATGATCCTCTGTGCCTGAGTTTGCCCAAGCAGCCTCTTTCTTTCTTTCTCTTTCTTTCTTTCTTTCTTTCTTTCTTTCTTTCTTTCTTTCTTTCTTTCTTTCTTTCTTTCTTTCTCTCTCTCTCTCTCTCTCTCTCTCTCTCTCTCTCTCTCTCTCTCTTTCTTTCCTTTGTCTTTCTTTTAAGACAAGATCTTGCTATATAGTCCAGGCTGGCCTTGAACTCACAATGTAACCCAGGTTGGCCTGAAACTTGCAGTGATCCTCCTGCCTCAGCCTCTCAAGTGCTGGGATTACAGGCATGCATCACTATGCCCGGGTCATCTTCACATTTAGAACTCAACTCTTCTGAACCACTTTTTGGCTCTGCTGTGCATGTGTGCAGGAGTGTGCATGCACACGTGTGTATGAATACAATGCTACCCTTGGTTTATCAAGATATTTTGATGATAAAACTCTTGAAAGAGTGATCAGCTACTGTTTTGGGCTTCCAAAGCACTGGTATCAGCCATTTCAGAGCTAGTTCTTTCTTTATCTTACCAGAAGGTGTCAGCAGTGACAACTATTTCATGATTGGTTCCTGGCCAACAGCCATTTGATGGTTTAGATTTTGGAGCTGTTCCTGTGTAAGAAAAGAAACTTGCATTTCAGGATGGATAAAAACAGTAAGTGTAAGATAAATAAACAAACCACCACAAACAACAACAAAAACAAATAAACAGTAAGTGCAGGGGCTGGGGAGATAGCTTGGTAGCCTAAGCACCTGTCTGGCAAATGCAAGGGTAGTAGCATTGTATTCATACACATGCATGCACACACTCCTGCACACATGCACAACAGAGCCAAAAGTTCGATTCCTGGTACTGCATGTGGTGCTGGCCCAGAAATCCAGGGTGCACTATGCCACCCCCAAACCAGGCATGGTGGTGCATGCCTGTAATCGCAGCACTGTGGAGGCTGAGAGAGGAAGATCACTATGAGTCTGAACTGCAGAGCAAGACCCTATATCAAAAAATAAATTGAAATAAAAAGATAGCAAGTTTAGCAAATAGTATTTCAAATATATCTCTATGCTTATCTACAAAATGTAGAATAGATAGGAGAAAAGTTTAGATAAGGCTATACAGAAATTATTTTTGTAAAAATTGATCCCAAGCCAGGTGTTGGTGGCACTTGCCTGTAATCCCAGCACATGGGAGGGAGGCTGAGGCAGGAGGATTGTTGTGAGATTGGGCCCAGCCTGGCCTACATAGCAAGACCCAGTTTCCCAAAACAAAACATTGATCCCTACTCTACATTTTATACAAATGAAAACTAATCGGGGGCCTGGCGGGATGGTTCAGTGGTCTAGAGCGCCTGCTTGGGAAGGCTTGGGCAGCTTCAGGGACTGCAGTTCGATCCCCGGCACCACATGCTGCACCAGCCCTGCCCTTGGGGTGGGCTGAGCCAGCCATAAAAATGAGTGAATAAACAGACAAAGGTTCTGAAACAAGAAAAATAAAATAAAATAAAATAAAATTAGAAAAAAAAATGCTGGGCATGGTGGCACACGCCTGTAATTCCAGCACTCGGGAGGCTGAGGCAGGAGGAATGGTGCGAGTTCGAGACCAGCCTGGGCTGCAAAAGTGAGCTCAGGACCAGCCTCAACTGCATAGCGAGACTCTGTCTCAAAAAGGCAAAAATAAAATAAAATAAAAAAGAAAAAGAAAACTAAGCTTACTTTTTTTTTTTTTTAACAGTAACCACTGTTCAAGGTTTATTTGGTATTCTAGTTGGTGTGACACTGGGTTGCACTGTTCATAGGTAGATCTTTTTACATTATATGGCAATGTACACTACTCATATATATATAATACAGAAAATAAAATCCTTTAAAAGTTATGCATAAGACATGCAGTATTGGATTTGTACACTGGATCCCAGGCTGTGACCAACTGGGGAAAGGTCGGACAAGGCTTGGTGGATGAAGCTGTGCAACAGAATAACACATATCTGTTTGAAGAGTTACTGGAGCCTGCGTAGCAAGGTGTTTCAGGGATGCTGGGTAACTTCACACTAACCAGGACTACAAGTACAGCACCATCCAGTATCAGGACAGAGCTGTGGGGTTTTGTGAACTGTTTAGATTTCTAACTTTCGGAAACTGATGTTTTCCTCAGGCCACCTTAATAGTACACATCAGAGAAAAGGGACAACTGGCACAACTCCAACTAAACCCTCCTGTAGCCTAGACAGTGACATGGTGACAGTGGAAGACTTTAAAACTGCAGCTCCTTCTGGATTGACCACAGGGTATCCGCACTCTTCTTCAAGTGTGCCTCTTCTTCAGAAGTCAGAGTCACCTTCACAACATCGGAGATCCCATTCTGTCCCAGGACACAAGGGACGCTAAGGAAGACGTCATCCGCGATTCCATAGAGCCCCTTAATCATGGTAGAAATCGGATGCACCCTCCTAAGATTCTTCATTATACTTTCTGCCAAATCTGCCACCGACAGCCCAATGGCCCAGGACGTGTAGCCTTTTAATTTGATCACTTCATAAGCACTGTTGACCACCTGTTTGTGAACCTCTTTCCAATGCTCCTTGTCCCCATCAGTACCTAACTCAGGGTGCAGATTCTTCAGTGCGACGCCAGCAACATTCACGCCACTCCACACCAGGACGCTGGAATCTCCGTGCTCCCTGAGGATCCAGCCGTGGCAGCTCAGGGGGTGCACGCCCAGCCTTTCTCCCATCAGATAGCGGAAGCGGGCTGAATCCAGGTTGCAACCGCTGCCGATAACACGGTTCTTGGGAAAGCCGCTTATCTTCCAAGCCACATAGGTCAAGATATCCACCAGGTTGGACACAACAAGCAGCTTGCAGTTGGGACTGTACTTTACAACATTAGGAATGATGAACTTGAAGATGTTCACATTACGCTGCACCAAATTAAGACGGCTCTCTCCCTCTTGCTAACGTGCTCCAGCGGTGATAATGACCAGCTTGGAGTTTGCGGTTACATTATAGTCTTTTTTTTTTTTTTTTTTGTCTTTTTGAGGCAGGGTCTCGCTATGCAGTTCAGGCTGGCCTTGAGCTCACTTTTATAACCCAGGCTGGTCTTGAACTCGCACCGATCCTCCTGCCTCAGCCTCCCGAGTGCTGGGATTACAGGTGTGCGCCACCACACCCGGCTCAACATTATAGTCTTTGCCAGAGACAATTTTTGGTGTCCTAAGGAAAAGGCTGCCGTGTTGGAGATCCATCATCTCTCCCTTCAGTTTGTCTTCCATGACATCAACAAGAGCAAGTTCATCTGCCAAGTCCTTCATTAAGATACTGATGGCGCAGGCCATGCCCACAGCACCGACCCCGACAACAGTGATCTTATTCTGGGGCACCTGTTCCTCCTTGAG
>PVJA010022943.1:0-17354 GCA_004027025.1 Myocastor coypus
TCTTTCCCTCCCTTCCCTTCCCCTCCCCCCCCCTCTGTTATGGGGCTGGCTCAACCTGCCTTGGGGGTGGGGCTGGTGCATCACGTGTAAGGGATCTAACTGTGGTCCCTGCAGTTGCCTAAGTTTGCCTAAGGAGGCGCTTTAGATAACTGAGCTATCTTACTGGCCTGAGGAGGTCTTTTTTTTTTAAGGGAAGGGTCTACAGGGTGTTCAGGGTCTCACTGCTAGATTGGACTCATAGTGATATGCCCGTTTACAGCCTCCCAAGAGCTGGGATTACAGGTGCGTGCCACCATGCCCAGTCTCAATTGCCATCTCAGCAACCCCAGGAGCGGGGCTGGCATGGTGGGCCTAGGGATCAAACTCCTGGTGCCTGTGCCTGCTTGAAGGTGCTTTAATCTGCTGAGCTATTTGGCTGGCCCAAGGAGGTCTAGACTAGGGCTGAGTATGGAATAATTTCTTCCAATCCCCCTGAAGGCCATGGTCAGGGCAAAGTGGGGGCATGTAGGGGGACATGGGTGTGTCTGGATGGCAGCATCTTGGGCAGAGGTGACAGACTGCAAAGACCAGAGACAGCCACCTGGCAATGGACAGCCTTTCTCCAGGGATAGTGAAGGCTGGGCGCAGCCTCTTCTTGGGTGCTAGGGTCCCTGTCATGAGAAGGGCCCTGGTGGCAGGTTCCTTGCTCTCGCACATCCTCTCCATGTGATCCAGAGTAGTCTCCATACTTATCAGGCCTTGGTATCCTCTGCATCTCCGGTTCTGAGAGAGCGGCTGGTGCCCACAGTTCCCCTGGCCTTTCCCTCTGAGGTGCTGTCCTCTCCTGCTCAGGTGCCAACTGGAGCATCAGGTCCAAGTTGTCTGGGAGAGACAACGGAGGCTGCACTAGGGGCCGAGGCTCCAAGGGGCAGGGTGGGGGCCTGGCTTTCTTGGTGGCCAAAGCCTACAGATCATGTGGGATTGTGAAGGGCCTGAATTTTCAGTGTCACAGACCTCACTCTGGACTTGCTGACCTTGCTTAACCAGCCCGCCCTCATCATTCCATCTTGCTGTGCTAGCTACTGGGCCTCTAGGCCTGGAGGGACCTCTGTCCTCTAGGGCGTGAGAGAAATCTGGAGGTGGCCACAAAGACCTGTTTTTACCTCCACCACCTGTCCACCTTTTAGGTTCTCCTTTTATTTGAGGAGTGGGCTCCTGTCTCCAAGGCCCCTCTTCTATCTGTGCTGTAGGGACCTTGGAATGGGGCTAGCTAGATAAGTTAACTGGAAGAGCCAAGCCTGTGTCCTTTCCTCTACCTTCACTGTTTAGAAATCTGCAGGGACCTGAGTGCCCAGGGACTACGGAGCCAAGGGTGAAAGCCTGGGCTCTACCAAGGGCTAGACATGCCTAGTGTCCTCTGGTTTCATTGTGAAGGGGTGGGCAGACTGCCCAGGTGGAGAGAGGGATAGACTCCTGAGGGTGACGCTGGTCTGGGTGGTATCAGAAGATAGGCCTGGGCAGGAGGCAGGGTGTGGCCCTTGTGCCCCTCCCACCCTGCGCCTGTGCCTGGCCTTCTTCTCCTGGCCTTCTTCCCACCAGTGTCTTGGGACCCCGTCCTTCCTGGACTTCAGGTCTCCCTTCTTGGGTTTCTACCCTGACCCCTTTGAGCACCCTCTCCCCCTCATGCTCACTCATCTCTGGGATTCTCTTTCTTTGCAATCAGGAGGAGAGAAAATGCTGACAAAGTCGACTCTTGTTGCCATGGCAACCATAGCCCTAATTATTGTGTGCAGTCCCGTTCTCTCCTGGAAGGGGGTTGGGAGAGGGATGAGGGGTGATGGAGTGGTAAAGCTGGAAGCCCCTCCAGTTCCTGTTCCCCCTGCCCATGCAGGCCTCCAAAGAAGCCCCTTTGGCTTGCCTCCTTGACTCACCTGCCCCTGCCTAAGGCACCTGGCTTTTATCTCTCACCCTGAGCCCCCGGTCTAGCCCCCATCTCTTTTCTTCCTGGAAATAAAAAGCACAGCATGTCTGATCCTTGGGAGCTGGTGCTGTTTAGTTCTTTTTTGCTGGCATGAGATGGAGGCCCACGGTCACCCAGAAGCGATGAGGGATGTTGTCTTTGGCTCCAGACTACCCCTTGTGTCATCCTGCACATCCAGAAGTGGCTGTGGGGGTCTGCTCACCCTCTTGGAACCCTCTCTTTTCCCACCCCTTCTTTCTTCCCCAGAACACAGACGACCTCCTGGTGGCCTCGGCTGAGTGTCCGAGTGATGACGAGGACCTGGAGGAGTGTGAGCCCAGTACTGGTGAGTGCCTTTCCCCCCTCCCCTGCCCCGGGGCCCCTGTGACGCTGCTGGGAGGGGGGCGACTGTCTCTGCCACCTGGCCCTAGCCCAGGGTCTGCTGCAGGCCATAGCTCTCTGATAGTCTCCTTCTTCTCCTAGTAGCCCTACAAGCCCCTCAAATGCCCTCTAGCAAGGTGCCTTTTGGTGCCTCATCCCTTAGATGTAGTGAGGTCCATAGTGTGGGACTCCTTAGCTTGGGGTAGAGAGACAAGGGTTGCTGGGAGTTCAAGAGGGTGATATTTCCCCAGGGAGATAAGTAACTGCAGCTCTCCTGAGTCCTGGGATGGGATAAACTACAACTCTCATCAGTCCTCAGCCCAGAACTGCAACTCCCATTTGCCCCAGGCCTGGTTCTCTCTGTGGGATTCTGATCCCTCCTCATGCTCACACTCAGGAGCATGTCTGGTGCTCGGATCTACAGAGTCCCCACGTGGAGACTCTATCAGGATAGTAGGTCAAGGCAGGCAGCTCTGTGGCTGGCAGTATGCTGGGTGGGAGGTGCCTGTTAGGCCCCACATAGGGTCCTCAGGGAGATCCCAGTGGGGGAGTTGCTATAGGAGAGCATGGCTGGGAGGGAGGGCTTCTGTGTGTGGGAGCCGGGTGGGAGGGGTATCTCCAGGCCTTTGCTTGATGTTGTCAGCTGGGGTCGAGGTGCAGCTGCAGAGAGAGCAGCCAGGCGAGTCAGGGGTGGGTCTTGCCAGCACTCTAAGAGAGTATGAGTAGGATGGCATAGTGGGTGCTTGGGCTGCTCATCTAAGTAGGTTGGCAGTAGCTTAGGGGAGCTGGGAGAGACTGGCTGTGAGAATGGAGAGAAGATTGGATGGGGCTGGATCTCCCAGCAAGTGTGCACAGGCCTTGGTGGCCCAGATGAGCCTGCCCATGCGGGGATCACCTGAATCTCTTGCTTGGCTTCCTAGAGACTTCTCCCCATTACTGAGCAATGGTAGCACCTAGGTTGTGGGCACTAGTAGGCTGAAGGAGGGGGCAGGTTTGTGCAGGGTTGGGAAAGGGATGTGGCCAGGAGATGGGCAGTGTGGCATGATATATCCTGTGAATCTGGTCTGGGGTGGGAAGATAGGGGGCCATGGCACCAGAGAGATGGTCAAGCCGAGGGAAGACAATCACCCTGGAAGAGAGATGAGCAGGAGAAGGCACCAGGTCTGAGGTGTGTACAGGGGGGTGCGGTTCAGGTTCAGAGATAATAAGTTAAAGTCCATTACCCTCTGTGTACCCCTCAGGACTGGAGAGGGGTTCTTCCTATGGCCCAGTGGCACTTTGGGAAGTACCAACTGCTGGAGTGGGAGGGTGCCTCTATCCACATGGCAGGGGACAAATGCCTCTTGTAGGAGACCCCTCTACTGGGGGCTGCCCCTGTTCTCACTAGTTGATCTCAGCTCAGGTCTGCCTGCTCCCAGCCCACCAATGCTTTGGGTGACTCTGAGTGTGTGGCAGTGTCAGTACCCAGCATTCTCCTTCAGCTTTGCTATGCTTTCATCAGCTTCAGATAGTTGCTGGGGGATCCTGTAGGCAGATATAATGCCTCTGCTCACCCATATGCAAATGGATGTGTTCCCCAGCTCTTGTGGCTGTATGAATGACCCATGAGGGCCCTCGATGGGGGACTCTGGGGACAAAGGACTCCAAGGACCATGAGGAAAGGGTGCTACTTAGCCCCACACTGTGGTTGGGAACTGTGGGTGACAGGAAGGGTCTGGATCCTGTAGAGCACATCTGGAGCCAGGTGGTCTTCAGGCAGAGACAGGCAGCACATGCTGGACCACCTTGTGTTGGACAGGCCTCTAGCTCCCAACCTAGGGCACAGCTAGGAGCCTTCATTCGACTCCCAGTGTGTGACCTAGTGGCTTGAGCTCTTTCAGGCTTTGTTAGACAGAGACTGAGGAAGAGCTGTAGGCTAGCCAACTGCCTCTCTGTGAGGGCTCTAGAAGATCACTGACCTCTGGAGTACACTGGGAAAAGAACCTTGGTTTTAAGAGTAAGCTTGACAGTGCAGGAGGACTGGAAGGTGGGCACAGGAAGTAGCACCCAGCTTTAAAATTAAGACTAGGGGCCAGAGAGATGGCTCAGTGGTATAAATGCCTGCCTGGCAAGTACAAGGTCGGAGAAGGCCAAGTACACACTGGAGCCACAAAGGAAGCTGTGGATGTCTATAGGCTCTCCTGGAGCCCTAGAGCGGCTCACATGTTTATAGTTCACATAGCAATCTGAAATGTTGAAAGTCAGCCCTCCTTGACCTGCTAGAGCCCAGGCAAGGATTAAGATCACTCCAGTATTCCCTAGTCTGGGGTAGACCACATCCCCTCGCCAGCATCTCCACCCAAAGCCTCTCCAAGGAGAAAGGAGGCCAGACCTTCACCTCCAAGGTCAGTGCTACAGGTGGAGGCAAGCTTGCTGGAGACCATGCCTGCAAAGGCTGTAAGCCAGGTGTCTGCACCTCTCCCACCTTCCAGATCCTCATCCCTGAGTGCAGAAGTGGGTCCCTGGCTCAGTCTTGCTCTGCTTGCTTCTTTTCCTTGAACCTGGCCCCTCCACAGAGCCAGACTCCATATCCTGCCTTGCTTGGTCAGACCCCATCTGACACATTATCTTATCTGACATTGGCATCCCAGACAAAGAAGTCTTTGAATGGGAGTGCCTTTAGAACAGTGTGCACTACAATGAGCAAAATGACCCCCAGCTCTTGCCTCAGCTGGCCTGGCCCCCACATTGTTTGGGGTCTGTAAGAACCTGACTTTGTACCCCCTGGGACACACAGGAAGAGTGCACACAGGCCAAGCCCCATAAGGGCACACAGACTGCCACACTCATTTGCAGACCCATCAGCAAGCTCACAAATTCCCTTTTCTGAACACATGTTTGTGTGCCAACCTTTTTTTTTTAAAGGTTGTGCATGCTGTTACCTTGTTTGTTTTTGTTTTTTATTGATTTTTTTTGATGGAACTGTTTTTTACAGGAGGTTTTACTCTTTTTTTGGTGCCAAGGACCGAACCCAGGGCTTCCAGCTTGCTAGGCAAGCATTCTACCGCTGAGCCAAATCCCCAGCCCCTTATGTGCCAACCTTTTTTTTTAAAATTTATTTATTTTTATTCTTGTTTCAGAACCCTTGTTTGTTTATTCACTCATTTTTATGACCGGCTCAGCCTGCCCCAGGGCAGGGCTGGCTCAGCATGTGGTGCCAGGGATCGAACCACGGTCCCTGAAGCCGCCCAAGCTTTCCCAAGCAGGCGCTTTAGACGACTGAGCCATCCCGCTATGTGCCAACCTTAAAGAGCATATACCACCCATGCCCTGAGCAACAGAGGCATATGCATGCTTAGACTGATAGAGACACACACATGCCCAGACCCTGAAGCCCATACACATAGATACATACCCATCGAGACCACACACACACACACACACACACACACACACATCCATTCCCTTGTGCACAGACTTGTGAAGCCTCTCTGGATACTCAGAGTCACGGAGTGCCACATATATGTGATACAGCCCCCCCCCCAAATAACCAGAGGTGATCAGACTTTCAAGCTCACCTGCTCAGACCCAAAGGGTCACACTTACGGTGTGTTCAGCTGCACAAAGATGCACACACATGCAGATACTGTGTGTGTGAAATCCAGCAAGGTCTTTACATATGATCTGAGACACTTGTGTCTACTGATTACATGCCAAATGTTCAGAACCATGGATACATGCTCCACTGTAGAAGCACTCACATGTCTCAGACATGTGAGACATGTGTACTTTTGGATCTTAGTATAACTGCTTCATGGTCATGCCTTGAGGCAAGTCCTTGGCTTCCCAGAATTAGACAATCTTGCTCAGCTTACAATGGCACACATGTGTGAACAGGTTCACCTGTGTAACACACATACACGTGAGATGTGTTAAAAGTGTGTTGTGTGTTTAGATTAAAAATTACAGTAAAAGATAAATTGCCAAAAAACAGAGACTCTGCCATGATTCCTCCTTTGCTTCAAACATACTAATCCTATGGTTCTTGCCATTTTCTTTCTTTCTTTCTTTCTTTCTTTCTTTTTTTTTTTTTTTTGTCTTTTTGAGACAGGGTCTCGCTATGCAGTTCAGGCTGGCCTTGAGCTCACTTTTGTAGCCCAGGCTGGTCTCGAACTCGCACCGATCCTCCTGCCTCAGCCTCCCGAGTGCTGGGATTACAGGCATGAGCCACCACACCCGGCTGTTCTTGCCATTTTCTGAAGCAGTTCCTGAAGTTTTCTTTTCACTTTCATGATTTGAATTAATGTACAGAGTCAACTCAAAACATTTACCTTTCATGGTCATTTTGGCTTCGGAGAAGATCCAGTCATCACATGGTGCCAGATCTGTTAAATATGGTGAATGAAGATGCACTGTAATGTGTTTAGGGCCTGCTTTTCTGTTGGATGGCATCTGACAGCAGCATTCACCATCTTTTTTATTTCATCTTGTGACATGAAAGAGGACTTCCAGGGCCAGCCAGATAGCTAAATGGATTAAAGGGCCTGCTTAGGCAGATACAGAGGCTGGGGAATCCCAGGCCAGCCCTGCCCCTGGGACGCACTGAGATGGCCACTGAGACTGGGCATGGTGGCGTACCCCTGTAAGCCCAATGCTTGGAAGGTTGAAAAACAGGATCACTAAGAGTCTGATCTGGGTAGTGAGACCCTGTACTAAATACATAAAAAAGAAAAAAGAGAGGACTTCCAGAGTGGCTTTAGAAAGTGGCAAGAATGATGGGATAAGCATGTTTAAAGTAAGGGGAAGTGGGGCCAGGGAGATAGCTCAGGGACACAAGAGCCTGCCTGGCAAGTGCAAGGTCCTGAGTTTGATCCCTGGTTCTGAGAAAAACAATCCTTTAAAGTAAGGGGAAGTAGGGGGCTTGGGGGATAGCTCCAGGGCACAAGTGCCTGTCTGGCAAGTGCAAGGTTCATGAGTTTGAACCCTGTTCTCTAAAAAAAAAAAAAAAAAAAAAAAAAAAGGTTAAAAAAATAAAGTAAGGGGAAGTAGTCTGAGAGGAATTAATGGCAAAGTTATAAAAAAGTTTAAGCATTAACCATAGTTTTGATCACCCTTTGTCTATGTACAAACTACGTGAACCTACACATGTCCAGTTTACAGCTACTCAGAACCACATATAGGCATATGCATGTTCAAACCAGGCATGTACGCAATGTTCTCAGATTGCTGAAGTAAATGCACACACTTATACACAGAAGTGTGCATCCTTAGTGTGCAGAGATACATGCGCATTACAGCCCTGGGCAAGTGTATTGCTTACAAGGTGCATGTGGGTACCAGGTGCACATGGACACCTCCAGAGGGATGAGCTCATGCGCCAACTTGTGTGTTCATCCCTGTCCACATGCACCCACTTGTACACAAAGGTGCACACATGTTGACACCTACAAGTACATACACTTGCACTTTCTCTGAGGCAGCCATGGGCACAGTTATGCAGCCTCACAGAACTGTACTGCCCACAATCCCAGGAGAGAAGTCCTCAGTGGTTCTCCCTAGCTTACACCTACAGAAACTGCTACTGACATGTGCATGCATAGCCCCCACACACTTAGACCCTTTGCAGCCTGCATGCATGTACTCAGCTCTATGTCAGTGTACACATACACAGTCACCCGCAGAAATAGACTTGCTGGTTTATACTCACAGAACTCTGCACACACATGCTCAGACTCATGGAGGTACAGGTAAACTTGTGCCTCATACGTACACACACACACATACACACATAGTCACACTCAGGTTTGCTTTGACATGCACAGGTACAGCGATGGGCATACTTATCTGCTTGGTGGTACCTGCACATGAGCACATTGAAAGGTACACAGGGTACACACATGTTGACACCCACTACATTGCATGCCTGTGTGTTCACTCACAGATGAGCACTCCCAGTCATTTAGACCTCCAAGGACACACTCACATGTTCAGATCCACTGAGGTTCATATACACATGTGCACACAAGTGTATAGGGCCATGTGCCCAGGTGTGTGCTGGTGCAGACCCTCCAGTTCGCTTAGGGCCATGTGTGCTCAGATGCACAGAGCAGCCTTTTGCACAAGCCCACATGATCCCCTTGAGGAGTGTCCCTGCAGACACAGTGGAGACCCTCAGTAGCAAGGCAGGCTTCATTCCTGACACACATTTGCTTAGACCCACAGAAGCATGAACATGCTCAGATTCTCCGAAGCTCTCAGTCACTAGCTGCTATAACAGATGAATCTCACAGCCTCTGTGGTTTAACACCTGGAAGTGCCTGTCTCTTTCACTTAGTTTATAAACAAATGCTCCTGATTGGCAGCCAGAACTTTTTTTTAGGAGATGACTCAGGGCTGGATCTCTTTCCCTGTGACAGATGACTCCTAAGGAGTGGGCAGGAGGTGTGGGCCCTGAATCCTGAGGGGCAAAGTCTCACAGGCTAGTCCTGGGAGAGATATAGTCCTGCCTACATTTTCCTGTGGGATGCTCAGCCAGAGGTTGAAGCCTTGCTTTCAGGAAGTCTGGGAGGTTTAGCCTAGCTATGCTCCCAGGAGGCATAGATTTGGAGACCAACTAGTGAATTATTGACCACGGCCTGGCCTTCAGGGCCACTAACAATCTGTTTCATTCTTCTTTGTATACCAGAACATTTCCACCTGTCTCTGAGGCAGACCACCCAAAGTCCCTTCTAGTGGGGGCATTTATCTTAAAGTAGAGGCTGCCTGGGACCAGGGCCTAGACTCTGTGTGGGCTGGAAACCCATGAACCAACATATCAAGGCCCCACAGTCTACCACATATGAAGAAGGCAATGCTGGGGCAGAGGTAGCCACCACAGTAACACTTCCCAGTTTAAAAATGGAAAAGGCAGCTGCCTAAGTCAGGGCAGCCTGGATGTATAGAAGGAGGCACATGTGCTGTAGCAAAGAGGAGGCCCAGTGGTGCAGGTAGTGGGCTCTGCCCCTACAGAGGGGGCATTTCTCCAACAGAACCTGCTGCTGCACTCTAGGAATCTCTCCCCTTGTCCAGGCCCGTGCTCTGCCAGCCAAAAGGGTCTTCCTGTGGGTTTGGAGAGAAACGCCCTGCTCGGGCATGTGATAGCACTGACAGTCCACTCCCCCTGCTATGTCTTTGAGGGCATGTGGGTGACTCTAAGGCTCAGCCAGACACAACAATGTCATGATTCTTTCCTAGGCATGGTTCTTAAGCTTCCCTTCTTCACAGAGCTGTGACTATCTTGAGGACACTCGAAACAGTAGGGGCCGAGGAAGGTGAGGGAGGCCACACCTTAAATTGGACCCTTGAGCATTTGGGAGCCCCTTATTCAGGTGGAAAGTATTTCTGGGTCATTGTCCTTCAGCCTTCTTCAGTTCTCTTGCTTCCTGTTTGGGATTTGGACATTGTGGCTGCTCTGACTCTTGCAGGACCCACGTCTCCCTTCCTTCCTGCTTGAAGCCAACCAATTTTTGCTCAAATTTGTCTCCTTGTAACAGCAGAGTGTAAAAAACAGACACCATCCTTGGATACCTTCCTGATCCTTTCTCTTTGTGACTTGGCCTCAGAAGATGCACAGTTATAGCCATAGTCTCTACCAAAAAGTTTGCATTACACAGGTCTTCGTCTTTCCAGCCTTCATGTTACTTCTTCTGAGCTGTCCCCTAAGTACCACTGAGTGTTGTTTTCCAGACACCCATTTGGATGCCAGCTCCTGTAGTACATTTTTTTTTTTTTCAGGACTGGGGTTCGAACTCAGGAACTTGCACTTGCCATGTGGGCACGTGTGCCACGGAGCTATCTCTCCAGCCCCTAAGTTGTTTTTTTTTTTTTTTTTTTGTCCCCCAAAGGGACCTTTGTTTTTTGATACTTGGAATTGAACTCTGGGTCTTCTGCTTGCTAAGTGCCTGTAGTGATTTTTTTTGTGTGTGTGTGTGGGACCAGGGTTTGAACTCCCGACATTGCACTTGCCAGGCAGGCACTTGTGCCACAGAGCTATCTCCTCAGCCCCACCTGTAGTACTTAAGATAACATTTGTTTCTATAACAGGTAAGCACTAAATCTCGTGTGCTTAACATAAGAGGAGTTTATCACTCAGGTACACTTTATCTGGGTGCTCCCTGTCAGCAGGTTGCTGCTCCCCAAGGTCATGTTGGGAATCCATACTCCTTCCATCTGTGACTCTTCCACTTCAACACATGGTTCTAAGGTCATGGCTATAGAAAGAAACTGGGTCCTGGGACATCTGAGGCTGTCAGTGCTCACACTGGCTTGGTGCACTACTGCGAGTGCAGCCAGGCCTGATTACAAGGGATGCTGGGAAATGTAGTCTAGTTGCCTAGGAGAAGGAGGAAGTGATACTGGAGGAAGATACAGTCACATCACAAAGATGCAGACACTGTCTACCTCACAGCAACCATGGTGCACTCCAGTGTTCTTAGGGACATATTCACTTATGCACATATGACAGGAAGCTCAGGCCCAGGCTTCAGAGGCCAGTAGATACATATCAAGGCTAGAGGTCCACTCACAAGCAAACATATCTTCCAGCTTGCTGACCTGCACACTCGTGTATCAGATCCATCAAGGTTTGTGTACAGACACTCAGGGAGCAGAAGCACAGACCTCCCAGAGGGTACACACTCTCTAGATACCGCCCACCCACTCCTACTTCAAAGCCACTCTGGCTTCTGCTCTTGCTGTGTTGCTGGTTCAGATTGGGGAGGGGCATTGTACTTTGGGCCACTGCCCACAGTGACATGGGTTGTCTTCTGCCCAAACAGGTAAGTAGGGGTGAAATCTAGTCAGTGCTCTGTTTGCTCAGCCAGGTATCCTGGGTCCTGGATCAGGGTTGTATCTACAGTAGCTTTATCCAGTGTCATAGTAAGTAAGCTGCTGCTTGCCAAGTCATTGCACCTCCAGGGCTGAATCTATATATGGAGGGGCTCCTTTTCTTTTCCAGATCTACACAAAATGCCCTGTAGGTAAGTAGTCCCTTGCTCTTTGCACCCTGGGTTAGGGCCCTACACTGGTGGAGAAGATCTTGCTAGCTGATGTCTTTGTCTTTGACACACTTAACATCAGTTGTCAATTCTCGGGGAAGCGAACACATCTTGCATGGGTGGGAAATGGAGTTTGTAGCTGTTTCTAATTAAGGGCCTCTGTGCTCTAAAGCAAGAAAGAACTTGGCTTGCTTAGACCCTGTCCCCCAGAGAGAGGAGAATCAAAGGGGAAAGGACTGCACGGGAGTGACTGGTGGTATCCTCTATTAGAATGGAATTCACTAGCAAGTGGGTCTGGCAGGCATCAACGTCTACTTTCTTCGGAATCAGAGGAGAGGAGGGTGGATAGTATCTGTAAGCATGCACTTGTGTTTTCCAAATACCGCAGCCACTGTAAGTGCAGGAGGGCTAGAGGTTGCCTGTGCTTCTTCCAGGGCTCTGATGGCTGCCTGGGGCATACTTCTCAGGATTTTCCCTTGTTCTAGAGCTGGAACATGGTCAGCAGCATCCCGAGTCATCATCATGAGTGCACTCACCTATAAAAGCCCAATGGGAGGATTCTCTGCTGGGTTCTCCCCTCTAGACTCTGGTGGGTCCTCACCAGGGAAGAAGGGGTTCCTTCATCTTTCCTGGACTGGTGCACTATCCCAGGAAGGCCCAGGAAAGCCTGTCATGCACATGACTCAACTGCACCTGAGCCCAGGCTGGGCTGAGCAAGGGTGCAAGAAGAGTGGGCTATAGGATATAGAAAAGAAGTAGTGTGGGAGGCACAGGTTGCCATGTAGTGGGGTACCGAGGGGAAGGCATAGTGATGGGGTGGCAGAAGGCAGGCAGGATGTCCCTGATGTGCCTCCAGAGCCTTGGGCAGAGAAGGGCCAGGGACACCCCAGAGGAGCTGGGATTTTAGCAAAGGGCTGAGTCTCAGATATCGTGCCTCGGAGGCTCTGGGACCTAGAGGAGAGGGAGCTGAGAAGCATGTGTGTCCCAAGGACCAAAGGGTTGGGGCAAATGGTTTTGGAGGGTTCAGGCTGGGCAGGACTTGTCTATGGTCCAAGGTCTAAAGCCCCTACCTGCCCTCACCTTGCTGGGGGATACTGACTGGTAGAGAACCAAAGTCTATGGCATGATCAGCCTGATGAGTGTTCTAGAGCAGGATATGTCACCAGCAAGGGCCTCTGGATTTGATCCTATGTCCTGGGCCTGGCTCTTCACTGGGGCCTCAGTGAAGGCCAGTTGGTTGAGGGACATAAGGCAGCTCAGGGCAAACCCTGACCCTGGAGTTCTTCGGATCAGCTGTTGGCCCAGTCTAGGACAAAAGTGGAGCTGGCAGAGCATGGAGGTGCACTTGATAGGCTGAATTTTCAATAATCCCTGCTGTCCAAGAAATCAGGCTTTAGCCTGTGCCTTCCTCAAACACCAAGCCTGTCCAGGATCACAGGAAATGCCTGAAGAACATCCTTTCCCTACCCATTGGAACGCACAATGATCCCGATTTTGTACCAAGCTTGGCACTGGTGCTGAGGACCTTTTGGTCCTTGGTAGTGATTTGGCCTAAGTCCATGACTCTAGACACAACAGGGACACAGTTCAGAGACACAAGAGGCTGGAAGCATCCTCTGAGGTCTACCTAGAAGAAATGCTGTTTGGTTGGACTCTGAAGAAAAGTGAAATATCAGTGGGGAATGGGTTCTGATTGGAAGACAAAGGTCAGGCAAGTGGTGTGGGCCAGCAGAGAGGATGCCAGATGGCTTCAGGATCCATGCAGGAATGGGGAGCCTGCCACAGTGGGGCCAAGAGGCTGCCTCTTGTGGGGTTGCCTGCTCTCTATTCATAAGCCAATGCTGAGCTTGCCCCTTACCCAGGGACCAGGATGCTAGGATATTTTCTGGGGATCTAGACCAAGGTGGGGACAGAGGAGCACATTTTGCTTATCTATAGAACAGAGGGCCCATAGAGCCTTGGCTTTACCTGGGGCCTGGAGTCTAGTACCCTAGCTTTATATCCCAGGGGAGGGAAATCTTGTCCACAATCACAGTGACAGTGAATTCAGTGACTGAACTAGTGTGTAGCCTCTCAGGTTAGTGTCTAAGCTAGGAGTTGAACCTTATCAGCTTGCTAGAAGCATGGGTGCAATTTTGGGTTTTCTGGTTTCTTATGAGCCATGGCTTTTCTTTGGCCCCTGAGAACCAACCACAGAAGAGATAGGACCATCAATTATTTTTATTGTTTTTGCATTAAAATTTTTTCTATGGGTACATTTTAAATATACATAATGATAACATTCATTATAAGGAAATGGTACTTGTACATGTTACATCTTTTTTTCCCATTTCTTTCCCTTCCTTTGAAACCCTCTTCTACCCTTCTTTTCTACAAAAACTTTGTTTCCATTTTTCCTTCTGTTCTCTTTTTTTCTCTTGTCCCCTTTCTTCCTTCTCCTTCTTTTGTTCTTCTAATCTGAACAGTTTCTTCAGGTTTTGACTGTCCATTTTTTTACATCTCCTGACACTGATACCTGTTGACCTTAGGGAGTCCTGCCTACCCTCAGCATCTGCATATATGAAAGCTAGAGTTGGATATTCCTAGCTGCACAGAACATGCATCTACTTTTGCCTCAGTCTTTTATTGTTTCTGATCCCACAGCCTAGCAGAGTCCTGGATTTCAACACTGAGGCTCAGGTGGAGAAGGAGAACAACCTGGGAGCTCTGCTAGGTTTCCAGTTTGATAGCAAGATCTTGGCTGTGGCTGACAGTGTGGCTAACAGGGACTCTTCTGTGAGTTTGCTGAAGCTGGTGATGAGAAGGATGGGCAGAGATGTGTGAACAGAGTACACTAGGGGTGAGAAGAGGTGCCAAAATGTGGAGATGGAACCAGCCTGGCCTGGCTGCATGGGTACTAAAGAGGGTAGGACCTGGCAGTGAAGGCCCCTGGATGTTTACTCTGAACTGGGTAGCAGGGCCTGTGGGCATATCCTGAAGGGAGAGGTTCTCTAGTGTGAGCAGGCTTTAGGCTGTGCTGGAGGTACAGCCAGAGAGAAAACCTCTTGCCCCCACCAGTCCCAGAAGTGTCTTCTCCCAAGACGAATGAACCCTCTCTCCAGCTCTTTTCTACTTGAGGCCAGTGAGTTGCAGCCATTTGGTTTGAGAGGAAGCCCAGGAGGCTGACGGGAGTTGTAGTTGATAACCCAGAGCTGCTGGGAATTCTGGCCTACATCCTTCCCAGGACTAATGGGAGTTGTAGTTCTCCACTAGGGGGGCTGATGGGAACTGCAGTTTGGGCCTGGGGACTCCAGTTATCAGACCTAGAGAACAGAAAACTTAACCCCCAGCTCAAAGCCCTCCCCACTAGTTCCCTTGGGCCCTGTTTTAGCAAGTATATCCCTCCCAGATGGCTGTGTATGTATTTTCTTTCCTTTTATTTTTTGCTTTCTTCTTCTTTCTGTTGTTTTATTATTGTTTTAACAATAATAAGAGGGCCAGAGGCAGTCAAACTCTGGCCAGGTTCTGGCGGCCCATGGGGGTTCTGGGGAGGGGGAGGGGGGCAGTCAGTTGGGGTCAGAGGTGGAGGGTGAGGAAAGAGAAAGTCTGGGAGTTAGGCTTAGCTCAGGAATCAGGTGGCCACACCCTCCCTCCTTGCCCTCCTCACCTCCCTCCTGGCCTGCCATCTCCAGGGCTTCAGAGTCCTGCAGGATAGGCCCTTGCTCCTGTCTCACTCTTCATCTACCCTTCTTTTGGGCCCTCGCCTACCCTTTCCTGTGACCAACCTGGAACTGGTCTTTAAACCTTCCCCAGCCAGACTCTTTCTCCCAAGGTCTCTCATGCACGCAGCCCTTCCTACCCGGTAGCCTGCCTCTCCCCTGGTCTCCAGGCCTTTCTTCCCAGGTCCCACCTTGCCCTACATGCTGACACCAGTGGTGGTAACAGTTCCTCAGCTGCAGCCTGTAGATTTCAGCTTTGGGGGAGAGGGCAAAAAAGTGAGGGAGGAGAGAGTGGATTCAGGAGAAAGATGTCCAGGGAGAGAAGAGTGAGGGAGGGAGTTACCAAACAGATAGAAAACGTTTGTACGGAAAAGTTGTTTTTTCTTATTTTTTTTCCGGGAGAACCCGCTTACACAGCTCTGTTTGTAATTTTTTTCTTCATGCTAAAATCACACGGCCTATTTGTTGATGTAAGTTGCCTGAATTCCGTGGTATGCTATCTTCTTTTTTAAAAACAAAAGAAAAAAAAAAAAAAAAGCAAAAAAAGAGAAAAAAAATCTAGAAAAAAAAAACAACCCTAAAAGATGTTGTTAGGTTTGTTTAAATGCTGCTGTTGTATCTGTTTTTAAAGCTTTAAATCTATAGAGTTTCTTTTTTTCCTTTTTCTGTTTCTTTTCAATTTCCTTTCCTTTCTGTTCCTTTTGGTTATGTAAGACGAAAGTTAAAAAAAAATTTTAAAAAGAAAAAAAAAAAAAAAAAAAAAAAAAAAAAAAAAAAAAAAAAAAAAAAAAAAAAAAAAAAAAAAAAAAAAAAAAAGAAAGAAAGAAAGAAAGAAAAAAAGTAACCCGCAGTAACTCACAGAGCCCGCGCGTGAGGTGCCCAGGGCATCCGAGCCGCTGCCGCTTAAAGCACAGCGCTCCGGCCGCTGGCGGGCGGGCCCTGCCCGCTCTAGTCTCCGCCAAGGCCAATTGGAACCGATTGGGGTGTGTGAGGCTGTTGTTTCTCTCTCTGTGCCGGCCTCCCACGCCCCGGCCCCCGCTGACGCCCTCTCTTCTGTCTTCTCTTTCTTCTTCTAGGAGGAGAGTTAATATTGCCCATTATCACGGAGGACTCCTTAGACCCCCCTCCTGTGGCCACCCGGTCCCCCTTCGTGCCCCCGCCCCCCACCTTCTACCCCTTCCTCCCGGGCGTGGGCGCCACACAGGACACCCTGCCCCCGCCCGCCGCGCGCCGCCCGCCCCCTGGGGGCCCGTGCCAGGCCGAGCACGACGACAGCGACTGCGAGGAGCCCATCGAGGCCTCGGGCTTCGCCTCTGGGGAGGTCTTTGACTCCAGCCTCCCCCCCACGGACGACGAGGACTTTTACACAACCTTCCCCCTGGTTACGGACCGCACCACCCTCCTGTCGCCCCGCAAACCTGCACCCAGACCCAACCTCAGGACAGACGGGGCCACAGGCGCCCCTGGGGTGCTGCTCGCCCCCTCCGCCCCGGCCCCCAACCTGCCGGCGGGCAAAATGAACCATCGAGACCCGCTGCAGCCCTTGCTGGAGAACCCACCCCCGGGACCCGGGGCCCCCACGTCCTTCGAGCCGCGGAGACCCCCGCCTCTGCGCCCCGGCGTGACCTCAGTCCCTGGCTTCCCCCCTCTGCCCACAGCCAACCCCACGGGCCCAGGGGAGCGGGGCCCGCCGGGCGCGGTGGAGGTGATCCGGGAGTCCAGCAGCACCACGGGCATGGTGGTAGGCATCGTTGCGGCCGCAGCCCTCTGCATCCTCATCCTGCTCTATGCCATGTACAAATACCGTAACCGCGATGAGGGCTCCTACCAGGTGGACCAGAGCAGGAACTACATCAGTAACTCGGCCCAGAGCAACGGGGCGGTGGTGAAAGAGAAGGCCCAGGCCGTCCCCAAGACGCCCAGCAAGACCAAGAAGAACAAAGACAAGGAGTATTACGTCTGAGCCCCTAGCCGGCACGGTGCCCCACTGCCAGCTGCTGCCCCTCCCGGGGAGGAGGGGACGGCCCTCTTCCAGCCTGGGGCCTAGGGACCCCTTCCCTGGCTGCCTCAGGCTTCTCTCAGAAGAGGAAATGCAAAAAAAGAAGTGAAGGAAAAGGAATAACCCCATGCTCCGTCCCCGTTCTCCTGCTGCCCACAGCACCGCACTGTCAGCCCGGAGGCTGTCCTGTCCCTTAGGGCCCTGTGCCCGGCGGGCAGGGTACAGCTCACAGCCCTGGGTTGATTTATTTTTTTAAGGGGTGGTAGTTTTATTTTGGTGGGGTTGGGCGGGAAGGAAGGCTGGGGGTTTTGTAAAGTGTCCAC
>PVJA010022943.1:23402-33839 GCA_004027025.1 Myocastor coypus
GCATGTGGTGCTGGGGATCGAACCGCAGTCCCTGAAGCCGCCCAAGCTTTCCCAAGCAGGCGCTTTAGACCACTGAGCCATCCCGCCGGGCCCCATCCCCCCCTTTTTTTGCTGCCACATACACCTCTCAGTCTGCCCCTAGTCTCTGGCTAATGTACCTACCCGGTGCAGCCACAGCTCCCAGTAGGGCCCATGCTAGCCAGGCTGCTACTCTCTGAAGGGGACCCAGGATCCCTGTCCCTGACCCTGAGCCCACGGGTAGGGAAGACTCTCTTGGGTACTTGTGCCACTCACTGTGTGGCACCAGTGTGTTGGCCAAGATGAAGAGCCCAGGAAGCACCAGGGAGCCGGCTTGTGAGGGGCGGCGACCCAGGTGGCCTAGTAGCAGATTGGTGCCCATCTTGGTGGGGATGTCCACAGCTCCAATGAGCATCTGGAGCAGGAAGATATTGCTGCCCAAGGCCTGGAGGTCCAGGGCCAGGCCGTAGAAGGTGAAGCCAAAGGCAAACCTGGGCGGAGATAGAGAGGGGCTGGGGTGAGGGTTGTTCTTTTCCTGCTTGGCCTCTGATTTCATTTCCTATTTGCCAAAGGTACCCTTCTTCAGGTTGGTCAATGGGGAGCATTGATGAGAAGCTGGGGCACAGACTCAGGTGGAGGAGGCAGGCACCAGCAGTGTCTCTTTCCCCTTGGTTGCATTGTCAGGGAGTGGCCGTGTCCCTACATGGCTTTGGCCTCCCTCCAAAATGCGGTAATCTGGGTCTTTGCTGAGTAGCCCAGGGTCCTGGATTATCACAGTTGCCCCACTCCTGATTGATGCCTGTGCCTGTCTGTGGCGTCCTGATCATCTGCTGTCCTATTTGCCTTGCAGGCTGTTTATGGCCTTGGTCACGAGTCCTCTTATCTCCTTGACCCCCACAGCACCCTCAGGGAGCCCCCTGGTGGTTCCTGTTGGACTGAAGAGGTGTAGGCACAGACCTACCAACATAGCATGGAGACCCAGGTCCGGAGGCGCAGGCTAGGTTCGTGGAGAAGGGCACCCAGGCTGGCAGAAGCCTGAGCCCCACTTGATTCCTCCTGCATGGCTGAGAGCAATGTCTGTGGGGTAGGGTGGTGTTGACCCTGAGGGTCCCAGCAACTCTCTCCTAGAGACCCTCATCCCAAAGGAGCTGGGGTCCTGAGCAGGATCAGGGAGAGAGCTGAGGGCACGGGCTGGGGCAAGGCCTGGCTCCACCTCACCTCCCTGGTCAGGGTGTCCCCTGCTGTCTTCCGGTTGATGGAGGCCACCTTCTGAAGCTCCTGCAGGCCGAGATCCAGCTTGCCCATGGATAGCAGCCACCGTGCCGACTCTGGTAGCCACCTGAAGTGGGGCCGTGGGAGGGGTCTGCAGTGTTGGAGGGACTTGGAGCTGTTGGCTGCTGAGACCCCCACAGAGAGTGTGGCTGTGCCTGCTGTATGCTATGGAGGTCAGTGGTGTCCTGCTCATGGAGGTGCATGGCTCAAGGGGACACCTGGAGCACAGGCATGTATCTGGAGTGCCTGTGTTCTGGTCTGGAGAGGTGTGCAGGGCTCCCAGAGCCCTACCCCAGCTCTGCAACCCTGGTCTCTGGCACCCAAGGTCTCTGCTCCCAGGTAAAGGAGGCTCCTGCACTAGGCCCCCAGGACAGTACAAGCTCTCCTCCTCCAGAAGGAGGACGTTCAGCACTTACCATGAGTAGGCAAAGCAGAGGAAGAAAGGGGCAGAGAGGGCCAGCTGCAGCAGTGCCCAATGACGCAAGCCATAGGCTACTGCAGCCATCAGCATTTGGCCAAGGCTGAAGCCCAGAGAGTTCAAGGTCATCATCAAGATGCTGGCCTGTGCTGATGTCCACTCCATCACTGCAAGGAGACACAGGTCAGACCCAGGGCCTGCTTTGAGCTTCCTCTGTATGGTACCTGCCCAGGGACCTACAGAGACTGGTCGTGCTCATCATGACGCCTGCTGTCGCGAAGGCTGTGAGGAAGCGTAACAGGCAGTAGAGCAGGAAGCTAGGGGTGAAGGCAGCCGCGGTGCCTGATACAGCTATCAGAAGGTAACTCCAGCTCAGCACCACCTTGCGCCCAAACCTGCAACACACACATACACACACACACACACACACACACATTGGCCAGCCACAGAGCCACATTGGCTGGCCCATTGGCCATTGGGCCACAGAGAGCCCACCCTGTCTGTGCTTGCTGCATCTCAGGCCATCCCTGAATTGTCTTCCGTGGAAGCCCATGAGCATAGACAGAACCCAAGACCCACTCAGAAGGTATGCTTAGCAGGAAGTGAGCTCCCTGTCCCCAGGAGTGCTCAAGCAACATGGAAGGTGGTACACCACCCAGCAGGTTTTGTTCATTTCAGACAGGGACCCAATTAGTCCCCTAGTTGCCTATTCTGGACTGGGACTTGTGATCCTCCCACCTCAGCCTCCCAGAGTGCTGGGATCACAGGCATGTGTCACCATGCCCAGTCACCCAGCTGGTGTTGCCAGTAATATTTGATAAGAAACAACTCTAGGGTAAAGCTGTGAATTTGTGGCTCAGAGAGGCAGTGATTCTGGGCATGGTGGCACATGCCTATGGTCCCAGCCCTTTGGAGGCTGAGGCAGAGCTGCTCAGTTCAAGCCTAGCCCTGGCAATTCAGTGATTTAGTCAAACCCTGTTTCAACATAAAACAGAAAAAGGACTAGGGTGGTAGCTCAGTGTGATGGCCCTGGGTTTAATCCTGAGTACAGGAAAAAGAAGAGGAGGGTGCCAGGAGACAATGGCCAGGCCGGCACCATAACACTCACCTGTCCGAGGTGCAGCCACACACTGCAGCACCCACCAGGATCCCAGCCAGAAAGATGGACTGGGCCATGGGTTTCAGGGCCTGGGAGTCACACACTAGGTCCCACTGTGGGGAGAGAACAAAGCCAGAGCTCAGGAGGCTAGGAGGGCCTAGGTGAGAGGGAGAGGGGACAGAAATCAGGGAAATGGCCTCAGAGCAGGGCCCTAAGGGACAGGAAGGGCACCGCAGGTGTAACTCGATCTTTTGAGGAGCGCCTTCTTGCAGGTCTAAGCCCCTGTGTGGCTTCCTGTTGCCCCATAGGCCCCCATCAGGACCTCTCTGGTCCTCTGCCTTCCTCCCCTCCTCATCCACGCTGCAATGACTCCTCCCCGCATGGGTTGAGTCCCTCTCATTCTTACAGAGAGGTGCCTTCCTGCTTTCTGGGACAAGCTGATTTAGCTCAGAGGCCCAGATTTGGCTGATGCTCCTTCCTGGAAGCCACTTAGTTTCGCCCCTGCTTCAGGGAACCTAGTGAATTGTCATCCAGTCTCCAGTGATTCGGTTCCTGGGAGTCATAGCTGAGTGTTGGCAGGCCAGGACCCCATGCAGGTGTGAACATCAGAGGAGCCTGCGTTCAGCTGGTCACTGGGAACTGAGTTATGCCGCCCCTTTCCCTTGTGGGACACATGGCTGACAAGGGGCTGTGAGGCAATCCAGGGCTGGGGAGGCCCAGGAGGTCCCAGAACAGGACCATTTGTGTGCAGTCAACCTGTGACTTTGACTTCCAAGGTGCAAGCACTTGGAGCAGGTACCTGGTTGCTCTTACCTTGGTCACCACTGTGGCAGTGAAGGTGCTGTGGTTGTAAACCCAGCCGTCCAGACATGGCTCCGTGGCAGCATCGCTCCAGTTGGTAGCTGTGGAATTGGGGTTCAGGATCTGCCACTGTGGATGGCGGAAGCGGCGGCATGGGTGGGGCTGCTGGTTGGGGCCCTGTGGAATGGACACAGCCAAGAGGGCCTGGGGGTCCAAGGTGCCAGGGACACTGGCTTGGATGGTACTATTGTCCAAGAGGGGCACCCAACAGCGGTGGCTGGGCACAGCAGCAGAAAAGTTTTCCAGCATGTTTTGGGTGGTGACATACATAATAGGGACCACCAGGGCCACCACCTGGAGAAACTGGAACCTGCCCAGGCCTCCAACTTGTTCTAGGAGCTCAGGAAATCCCATGGGGCCCACTGGGCGCTGAAGAAGGGCCACTCCACAGAGGTCAGCTCAGGCCACAGGGTCAGTGTGGCACAGCTGTGTCTCCTATGGTGGCACCCACACCAGCTTCCCCAGCTGGGTTGCTGAGAGCATGGCAGGCTCCACCAGCTCCAGCTGCCACCTGTGCTTGTGCTGTGACCCTCTCTTAGTTGCGACTGTGCTGACCTTCAGCAACAACTGAATTTGGGGTGAGGAGAGGATTAAAGAGTGACCAGTGGTCACTCATGGAAGAGGTTAACAATCATTTTCTTAGACAATGTTTAACTGGCTCTAAGAGAGCAAGACCGCCAGGTGTGAGCCCAGCACCTCCTCTGCTGGGGGTGCTGCTCCTGGGGTGGCTGGGTGTGGGGCTGCCTGTCCTGCTTACCTAGGTGAAGGTGGGCAGGGACTCTGAATCTCCAGGTTGATGTGAGCCTCAAGCTTGACCCTATGCATCCCCAAGACTCACAGCCTGCAGGCTTCACTTGTGTCGCTGCTTTGATGTAACCTTCTCCCAAGCCTCGTGGTAGGGGGTTTCTGAGATTCTCAGCTATCCTGTGAACTGCTTGATTTCAGACTGCCCAAAGCTATCCTGACATCTTCTCCCCTTTCCAAATACTCCTCCCAGGACCTGTGCCATAGGTATGAATTCCCACCGCAGGGTTTCTGCCCTTGAGAACCAGTGTCACTTTTCCTGTCTCTGGCTCCTCAGTGCCCTGTCCCAAGAGTGCCAGTTTCCTTTCCTGAGCATCTTTCCCTCCTTATCTTCCCCTGCCTGACTCTTCCTGTCCCTGTTCCTATCCTTCTATCATCACATGACACACTTGTATGCCAAATCCTGCTAAAGAGCCAAGCATTCTGGGTCTGGGCAGCTGGTGATGCCTCACCAGGAGAGGCGGTGTGTGTGCTGGTCAGAGTCAGGGAGGTCAGACCCCTCTTATTTCTACTTTTTTTTTTTTTAAGCGGGACTGGGGTTCAAACTCATGACCTTGCACTTGCCAGGCATGCACTTGTGACACAGAACTATCTCCCCAGCCCCTTCCTCTTTCTACTCTAGAATCAGCTAGATTCTATGAATGTATTGTTGACATTAATCTTCCATTCTCTAATTCATTCAGATAGAGTTCGTGCCATGACATTTCACCACTGCCAGCCCTTCTCTTCCTTGAGCCAGCAGCCTAGGATCCTGCTCTTCCCTGAACACCCTCTTGCCTGGGATGCTGTGATTTGCTGATTCTCCTCAGTCTCTTTGGTTGGTCTTCCCTCTCTCCCCCACTCAGTGTTGGGGACACAAGGCTCTATCCTTGGTCTTTTTCTCTGTTTATCTTCTTTTCCAGTTGGTCATTTTGCATTTCATCATCACTGCTACAATCTTAGCCTAAGCCAGACTAGCCACTGGTCAGTATAGTGGCTTCCCTCCATTTCTTCCTTCCATTGTGCTTAAAACCTGGCAGTGTCTCTCATTTCACTCAGAGCGAGCCCTTACCATGAGCCCTCTGGCTCACGAGCACCCCTCTAAACTCATCTCCTATTCTCACTCTCCCCGCACCAGTCCTGTCAGCCTCCAAGCTGTCCCTTGAATGTGTCGGGAGTGTCTCTGCCTCAGGGCTTTTGTGCTTGCTGTTCCTCCTGCCGGGAACCTCCTTCTTCCACAGATCCCATGCATACTTCCTTCAAGTTTTTGTGGAAAAGTCTTGTACTCAGTAAGCACGTCTCTGACCAATCTCTCTACACTCTCACCGTTCCTCCTCTGGGCACCCCTTAACCCACTACCTGCTTCTGTCTTCTCCTCTAGGCTCAGCACCACCTAGCACATCTTACTGACTTTGTTTCTGTCCTACCTCTCACCACTAAAACGTGAGCTCCTTGCAGGCAGGCCCCATGGCTATTTCAATCACTATTTATCCCCATCACCTTGAGCAATGCTTCACAGTAAGCACTCAATAAATATGAATTGAATGAACTAATTAGCAAATTAATTAATGAACAAATACTTAAGTTACACAATACTTGAGCCAGAACTGATTGGAATCAGCATCATTTTTAGCAGGCGTATTCAGTTCCAGGGCCCAGCTCACCAGGATGCTCTTTAGCTCAACTCACTTTGCTCTGTAGTCCTTCTACTGAGATTTGATATTTTAACAAAGATTTTATATTGAAAGAACTGGACATTTTAATATCAGATATTATCATCTTAACTAGAAAAGTCATTATTTGGGTCTCCCTATTCTGGTTCTGCCTGTTTCTTAATTCCCACTTCTTGCCTCACGAGTCCACTCATTTCCTTTACCTTTGGAAGGTGCTAAACTTGCTTTTCTTGTTAATGTGAAGATCTAGCTCTTGATTCATTGGTCAGCCCCAACCACATGCCGATGGTGCACCAGCTGCTGGTCGAGGCCCTGGGGATGCAGAACGAAGGATGAGGCAATATTCTGCCCCATCTCATGCGCTGGGAAAAGACATGCATTGGAGAGGGAGGAAGTGAAATAGGTGACAGTGGTGATTGGCAAAGACAATGGTGATGCTTCCACGGAGAGCAACAAGACAGTGGAAAGCGTGGACAGTGAGGGACTGCACTAGGCAAGGCAGTCAGAGAAGACACCTCTGTGCAGGTGCCACTGGACTCAGATACATGAAAGGCAAGGCATGCAGCTGTCCCAGGATAAAGTGGAGCTGTGCAAGGCTGCTCAGGGCTGGCACATGCCAGTCAGCTCAAGCAGTAGCCAGGAAGCCACTGTGGTGAGGGTCAGTGTGCACACTATGACAGGTTGGGGCCAGGACTTGCAGGCAGGAGGAGAGGAATGATACATCTGACTTGTGTTTTTAAATGCCCCCATGGTTATTGAGGGTAACAGCCTGGAAAAGGGACAAGTGTGAAGGGAGGGGTTCCCTGGAAGGCTGTGTTGTCCTTGCATGCAATGGTAGGGGTGGTTGGCTCAGGCATGGAAGGAAGGAAAGAAATACTTTGACTTCAGGTATGTTGACAGATTTTGGATCAGGTTGGCTCTGAAAATGGAGGGGAATGGTCAACCCATAGAGAGATGGAAAGCCCCTGGGGGAGTAGCAAGTTTACTTGGAAGAAGTCCTTAGCCTTGGGTGCAATGAGCTTGGCATGTCGGTGAGCCAGCCAGGTGATGGCATCATGGAGCAACTAGGGCATAGCTAGAGCACAAAGAACATTTTAAGTCACAGGGCTGGAGGAGCTCCCCAAGTGACCTTTTGTGGCAAAGGGGTGAGAATTGAGGTGGAGCCTCTGGTCTCTGATTTTCAGAGGTCAGGAAGAGAGGAGGAACCAGCCAAAGAAAGTGGGAGGGAAGACCAGTGAGGAAGATCCAGGACAGCATGGTGTTCCAGAAGCTGGGGTAGAAAGCACTTGACAGAGTCACCAGTGATACGGGTGCTGCTGTGTGAGGCCACAAGGCCTTCTCTGCCTCTGTGGTTTGACAACTTGCTGGTAGCTGGGCGTGACATCCACACAGGAATGGGATTCACTCGAGGAAAATAAAATTGGTGGGTGTAGGATGTGGAATCAGTGGATGCAGGAAGTGGAATAATTTATGGAGAAGTTGGGAAATGGGAGGGAGTCAGAGTGCTACTGGCTGCTGTAACAAGCAGTGCGTGACATACGTGACAGCGCAAACACCATGGAAGTTGACTTTTTGAGCTTGTTAAGTCCCAAGTAGGTGCTGCCAGTAAGGGGAACTCTCTCCTCTGAGGGGCCTCTGAAACACACTTTTTTTGTATGGTGACACTGAGTCGTCACCCACTGCCACTGTGCCCATAGGTTTCAGGCTATGGCAGGGAAGAGCATGGCAAAGCCACACTCTCAGCCTGGATGTGACTCACACTGCTTTGATTGCCAAGCTCCTGGTAAGAACCAGTCAGAAAGCCCCACCTAAGTGGCAGGCTGTGTGTGATAAGGTTCCTGTCGCACAGCTGCTCCCCAACCGTGGCGCTGCACTGTAGGGAGATAGGGCGCCCAGGGGACTCTGGCTGTGCTGCTCTGGGTCTCACCCCCTTGTGCCTTGGTGCTTTATTCTCAAGGAGGAGATGCTGCACTAGCAGTGTGCTGACACTTAGTTCTGACCACAGCAGAACTGGGTGTTGGTTGGAACTGGTCCTTGTGCCTGGCCACAGTGGAGGCTACAGAAGTGAGGGGCACAGAGCAAATGGCCATGTGGGATGAGTGTGAGGGGAGAGGTGAAGGCTGGGGAGTGGTAGTGCCCGCAGCTTCTGTGCTGTCAGGGCCTGTGAGATCTGGTAAGAAAAGTTATCCTGGGCTAGAGTGGCAGTTGGGTTTAGCCATGGCGGCTCCGGTCTGGCCCCAGTAGTTAAGGAAGATAGGGTGATGGTATTGGGCACACAAGGTGGCACTGCCTTCTCTGTGTCCCTGGAGCTGAGTTGTAGGGATGCTGAGTGGGGATGTTGGTGGGGGACAGGGGCCCTGGGATTCAGAGCAGGATCATCACTAACCGGGTCCAATGTAGGGGGTGGGAGTGGCTGCAGAGCAGCAGCAATTGGTCTTAGTGTGACCGGAGGATGAGTGGGGACAGGGGAGGAAGGTCTGGGGCCAGGGAAAGGCCATAGAGCCAAATAGATGAAGGGAACTTGCGTTGCTGAAGGGCCAAGCTGTCATTCCTGCAGAGAGCTAACCATGGGGAACAGCAGACATCAGCGCTGGCACACAGGTATGTCTTCTGAAAATGGGCACAGGAGACTATTTGCCAATTTTTTTTTTGGTCCTGGGAGTGCATGGTGGCCTTCTTCCTGGCCAGATCTTGCAGCAGGTTGTTTGTGATTCCTCCCAACCTGTGATGTCCTGTGGTGACAGCAGCTGCCCCTGGACTCAAGCCAGGAAGGAGAAAGGGCAGGCCAGAGAGCTGATTGTCCGTGACTCAGCAAAGTCCATGAGCCATGGGACTGGCTGAGGTCAGGTGGGCAGCAGTGAGGCTGGCAAGGTTGGCTCCAGGTTGAGTTCAGTGTCCTCGCCTCCTCAGGAAGTTCTCAAGACGGCACCAGGCCTCCATTCTCGTGTCTGAGATGCAGTGGCACTGAAGGACTGGTCCTTCAGAGGCCTCTGCTGGCCTCTCTAGGTCTCATTCAGAGCCTCCTGTGGCTCCTCAGAGCTCCTCAGGGACCACGGCTGCTGGAGCTACTCTCCCTCCTCTCACTACTGGGCTCTGACTGCTTCCTGAACACACCTGTCCCCGGCTCCCTTCCCTTGCTCCTTCTCCTCTCTCTGCTGTACATGCTCTTGTCCTTATGCTGAGCACCTTGAGATTGTCCCCACACTAAAGCAGGGGCCTTGAGTCAAGTGACAAGACTGCAGGTCTTTTGAGGACGGAGTCTGAGCAACAGCACCCAGGGCAGGATTAGAGCCTGGCAGGTCTGGGAGAGGCCTAGTGGTCCTTATGGACTTGATGCCCTCACCTGTGAGAGGGGCTTCCTGCTCTCCACTTTGTGAGCTGGCTTCTCTGCCGTAGGAGAAGGCCTGGTTTCTGAAGGGTCTTCCCTCCTCTGGCCACCCAGTGTCAGCTAAGGGTGATTAGACCAGAGCTTGCCCCTAACCCGCAACGTTCTGCTTGGGTTTCAAATTCTCTAAACCTTCTGAAGGGCAAGGCCCCTGAGTGTCAGCTGCTCCAAACTGCTGGTTTGCTCCCTTCCAAAATCTGACTTACTGGCTTTCCCAGCAACTGCGCTGGCTCCATCCCTGACCCACAAACACGGCCTCAGCCTCACTTCTGATTTCCCACCAAGCAACTGACAGGTGCCTCAATGTTCATAATGGAAATGATGGCGATGATGGTGACAGGTGACAATGATGATGGAGATGGTGGAGATGGTGACAGTGGTGGTGACGGTGGTGACGATGGCTGCGAAAGTCATTGAGTTTTACTACACACTCACCACTATTTTGTCTTTTTTCTCTATTGACTCTTTTAAACCTTCCAACATTTCTTTCTTTTTTTTTCTGTATTTTTTAGGGAAGGGTGTACAGAGTGTTCAGGGTCTCACTATTAGATTGGACTCATAATGATGTGCCTGTTTACAGCCTCCCAAGATCTGGGATTACAGGCAAGAGCCACCATGCCCAGTCTCCATTGCTGTCTCAGTGCACCACGGAGGTGGAGGCTGGCACTCCCAACAGAACTTCTTCTTCTTCCTCTCCTTCTCCTTCTCCTTCTCCTTCTCCTTCTCCTTCTCCTCCTCCTCCTCCTCCTCCTCCTCCTCCTCTTCCTCCTCCTCCTCCTCCTCTTCTTCTTCTTCTTCTTCTTCTTCTTCTTCTTCTTCTTCTTCTTCTTCTTCTTCTTCTTTTTCTTTTCAGTATTTCTTTTTTTTTAAAAAATTTGTTTTATTATAGCTGGCTCAGCCTGCCCTGGGAGTGGAGCTGGCACAGTGT